>VXBX01006138.1:0-11516 GCA_013400415.1 Scytalopus superciliaris
CACAGCATGCATGGGACTGGCCCACCCTTTACTACAGGACTTTTTTTTTGCGTGGGACTACCACCCTTTACTCCTAAGGTTCATCTGCCAGGGCCAAGCAAGCTTGGACAGTGACAGCGAAGTCCTCAGCATGTAGGTTTAGTTGGAGTATTCTTCTCTTAGATGGATGGCTTTACAGGGCTAAGCAAGCTCCATCTGTCCGGGTTTGGAGTTAGAGTTGTCCTTCTCCTAGGATGGTTGCCAGAAGGCTGGCGAGCCCGTCCTGCCCATGGACACATTTTGTCTGACCCTTCAGTTGAGACCTGACTAGCATGGGAGACCCTACCGGAGGCACAAATCACCGCCAGCATAGCTCGCAACCTCATAAGGGCACACAAGCTTCTCCCCCGCGACAAGGGGATGTCCGTGGAAAAGCGAAGACACAATACTATGTTAATCAACATGGCATATTTCAGGCATTGTTTTTCTGAAATAAAATGTCAGCACCAACTTTCTCATTGCATTTTAAGCTATTTATACAAACCTTATCTTGTAAAATAATAGACATTTAATTCCCAGTTCCAGTGAACTACAAGGTGTTTGTGATGGTCTTGTTGCTTCTGGCTTATGTATTCAGACCAATCACTTCTAAATATCTGTCCTATACTAGATACAATATATACTCCCATGCGACCTTCGTATTCTCTCTTAAATTTGTTGCTGCTTAGTGAAGTTAGCATTTATGGTACCAGAAAATTCCTTCTGTGTATTAGGCCAGTTTTTCACTTCAACTTCAGGGTAGGCTGAAAGCAAATGGCTTTCAATATGGACATTGTATCTACTCACTGAAAAGCATTAAAAGTCTTTCAATTTCTGAAAAAGTTACAGTAGCTGACCTCAGTATTTTCTCAGTTCATGAATCAGAAGAAACTGATTTTACAGTTTTATTTCTACATGTTAATTTTTAATTTTTTTGTTTTGTTTTGTTTCTTGAAAGAGAAGATCTTGCAATCTAAACAAATCAATTCCTAAGTACCTGAATAATATTTACTGATTTGTTTGTGCTGTTCTGGCTGTCATCTTTTTATTTTAGTGTGTGATAACTGTTATGAATTAGACATGAAATAGAGGTTAGATGCTTTTCCACTTGTATACTTTGCCTTCCATAGCCTCTCAATCAGTGTCAGACAACACTGTGAAGATTACATAGGGCCACAAGAAAGAATGTGAAACCACATTGAATGAGATTAGTAGAAGCATTAACAGGGTGAGAATAATTAGCTTTATACACAAACTATACTTTGAGAATCGTATTAAAACTGATTTGTACTAACAATATATCTTTGTAGTGAAGAATTGCACTGTGCAAGAAAATTTCTTGATACAACAGCACACTGTACTACCTCTTAAATCTTCTGAATCCAGGAGATTTAAAGAGATAACTTCATGAAGTCATTCCAGTATCTCAAAATTTTAAGGAGGTTAGATTGTCTACTTAAGGTTGAGAGCATTATAAAAGATATTTCCAAAGCTAATTTACCAGGCAGCTCAAGTCTCTATTATATTTATTTAGAATCCTACACAATAATCTGAAGAGAACCAATTTAACCAGGTTGAAACCAGCCATTTGAAATAACTCAGCAGTCATAGCAAAGGTCTCACACCCATGGCAAAGAATTTGTTGTTATCTTGCCTCAAAATACAGTCTAAGAATCATTTGCTGATCTCAACATCTGTATAAAATAATTGAGAAATTAAAGTTTTCTGATTTTTTTTCCTGGAGCAAGAACAGTATTAAAAACTAGCATGTGGTATGTATCTAGATGTAGAACAGTTGTTTAGGCTGTAATAGTTTACAATGATAGAAGTCCTTTTGCTTGAATCATTTCAAATTTTATTTTAAGAAAGAAATTTCCACTAACAAATGCTGTATAAAACCAACTCATTTAGTTCTGGCCTATTTATATATATATTTATGTATGTGTATATATGTATATGTATATGTAAGTTTTAACTCATTTTTATTTATTATTTTTGCCTTTAATCCTACTTTTTCACCAGTTTCCACTTGAAGCAAATACTTTACTCTTGATAATTTCTTGTGTTGGGTATCCTATTAGTGGATTTCTGTAATTTCTAAGCACAGGTATAATATGCTCTGCTTTTCAAAAGATTGATTTTCTGTTCAGACTGGTCATCTACAGCTGTTGAATCAGATGAGCATTTCTGAGTCCCGATATGAGCAACAGGGAGGGAATAACCATATGAGATTTGTCATGAGGACATTTTTTAATACATTTGCTTTACATTTGGAGTCTCCAAAATACTACTTGCTGATATATTGCCAAGATGTTTCTTTATGTTATTAAACTTGTTTCTGAACATTTATGATAAACAGTATCAACTGTTGTGAATCCTCACTGAATAAAAATGAGTTTCTGTTTTGAAAAAAATACCTTCTTGTCAGACAGGAATAATTTTAAAGATCATAAAGTTTTAGTTTGGGTTCTTCAGATTTATTTGTTTGAAGGCACCAAGCATTTTCAGTGTTCTGGCAAAAACCCATCACAGTGAGCTATTATTTTATTGGGTTTGCATAGTAAGTATTTGGTAGCAGGGGGATCTACAGGGGTGGCTGCTCTGAGAAGCTGCCAGAATCTTCTCCAGTGTTCAAAGAAGCCAATGCAAGCTGGCTCTGAGATGGGCCTGCCACTGGTCATGGCCCAGCACATCAGTAACATTGGTAGCACCTCTGCAACAACAGAGAGAAGAAAGGGATAAAAGACCCGCACAATTACAACTACAAAGAGGAGTGAGAATATGTGCAAGCAACAGCTCTGCAGACATGAAGGTTGGTATAGAATGAGGGGGAGGAATTGCTCCCGGCGCTGGGGCTTCCCTGCAGTCTATGGTGAAGACCATGGGGCAGCCAGCTGTACCCTATAGTCTATGAAAGTCCACAGTGGGGCAGGTATCCATCTGCAGCCCATGGAGGACCCCACACCAGAGCAGGTGGATGCCTGAAGGAGGCAGTGAGCCCATAAAAAGCTCCTGGCGCAACCTGTGGACTCATGGAGAGAGGAGCTCACACTGGAGCAGACTTCTGACAGAGCTTCTGACCCACACTGAAGCAGTCAGTTTCTAAAAGACTGCACCACATGGAAGGGACCTACACTGGAGCAGTTCCTGAAGAACTGCTGCCTTTTTGAAGGACTCAAATTGGAGAAGTTTGTGGAGGACTGTCTCCCATGGATGGGACCCCATGGTGAAGCAGAAGGGTGTGAGGAGTCCTTCACTTGAGGAGGAAGCACCAGCAGACACAACGCATGATGAACTGACAGCAACCCCATTCCCTGTCCCCTTGTGCCACTAGTGGGGGAAGGAGTTGGAGAATTTGAGAGTGGAGTTTAGCCTGGGAAGAAAGGAGGAGCGAGAACAATAGTGTTTTTTAAAATTTTGTTTTATTTCTCATTATCCTACTCTACTGATTTGATTGACAATAAGTTAAACTAATTTCCCCAAGTCGAGTCTGTTTTGCCCATGACAGTGACTGCTGAGTTCTCTCTCCCCACCCTTACCTCAATTCATGAGCCTTCCATTATATTTTCTCTCCCCTGCCCAGCTGAGGAGAGGAGTGATAGAGTGGCTTTGGTGGGCATCCAGCAGGGTCAACCCACTACATAATGTTATAATATTATTTTAACAATCTTGTTTAAACAATTTTTACATAAAACTCTTTTGTCTGTTAGATAAATTGTTAATCTTCCTAATATTTACACTCGTCTTGACTTTTAACCAAGTCCTAAGAATGTAATTTCCATTTTTAAACACTCAATTTGTTAATAAACTAGCACCAGAATTAGCATAGTAGAAGACTCTAATGCAAAAATGCTATGTCCAAATGAAGGGAAGATTAATTACTAGATTAGAAATATCCATCAGTGATTTATTTAAGAATAAGATAAAGAATGAGCAAAAGGCTAAAATATATACCTTGTAAAGCAGAAACCTTATTTTAGTAACTAGGTATGTAACTAACAAGCCTTGCTCCAATGAGTGCTTCATCAAATCGCTACCTTTTCATTAAAGCCGTTGAAATCATGACTCCATTTCCAAGGTGATCACCAGTCATAAGATTACCACTGTGCTCTGTAAATTCCTCTCTGACACAATAAAGGGTACACCAAAGTTGGTAAGCTTCTACATAAAGGAACCAAAGAAAATTGCTTCAAAATCCACTGAATCTAATGCTTGAAATGTTCAAAGAGAACTGGATTCCTGTCTGCTTCTTTCATGCAAAGCCCTGAAGTCAGTTTCTTTTCAATGGATTTTTCAAATAGGTAGGATTTCAGCGAGTTTCATATGTGTTTGGTCTGTACTCTAGCCTGGACTATTAAAATTCGAAATACAAGGCAGTTGAAGCCAGTGTTTCTGCTGGAGTATCAAGCCGTTTCTGCCTGATTGTGACTGGAATATCCTGAGTTCTTTGTCCTGCCCGTGTATTTAACCTGCTGGTCCAGGGGAACTATTTCTCCAGTTCTTCCAGGGACACGTTTTGTTCAGCCTCAGAAGAAATTGTATCAGCACCATATCTTTTTCTCTATCTTTAGGAAGATACAAATAGTGTCTTCTTTCACACTACTGAAATAAAACTATATGTTGCTATTCAGGTTTGGGAATGGATAGCTCTATAGTCTACAATATCCCTAACGTCTTCAGATCTTTGGCTGAATGATTGAAAACTATGAACTGAAACAGCTTGTGGCAATGAAGCTTAACTGAAAGCAGACACGCCCCTGTTGGGAAGCCTTGAAGGCTGTTTGTCTAAGACCGGTTTTGGTGTTATCTTTTGACAAAGGTTAAGCAGCTCCCTTGCTGAGTGTTAGCTATTACAGACCATATTGTTTAGGAATTTTATTCTTCCCTTGCTAATGCAACTGCAGAAGAGAACCACCTAGCTGCCTAACTTGGACATAAGCGTTCTGCCAGAGACCAAATAGAAAGAGTAGCATTCTTAGAAAATCAGTGAACAGGAATTTAATCCGAAGAGATTTAATCCAGAGATTTTTCAGCACACTAAGAAACTGTAGGGAATTTTCCACTGATTCATATGACTGATATTTTAATTAATTTTATGGCTATTTCTATTTTTTAAATACAGCAGATGATGTTTTAACTATACATTTAGCAAGAACACTGCTCATTTTATAAAGCACTTTAATATTAAAAAAGCATTAAAATAGCTATCAACAATGATGAAATTTTATGCATCCCTAATGAGTTAATTAAAATGACAGTAATGTTTCAATTTTAGTAAGAATTTTGCTGCTGTCAATGGGATGAAAGAATTTGGCCAGATTTTTAGCATCTTACCTTGGTGCCCAGTGGATGTAACAACAGAAATTAAGCACAAGTAATTAATAAAAACAGAAAAAAAATAATTGTTAAAAGCAATAATTACCATCTGTTCTTGTCAGTATTATTAATGTGCATAGAATACCCTTTATAACAAAATAGCTTACAAATGTAGTGTTGACAAAACTTGTTTCTTTCAAAGTAGCTGGACTTGCATTAAAGAAGGAAAGGTGGGCAATCAAATCCAAACTGTTAACACAGCCTAAGAGTACTGGTGTATCAGCCAATTTATAATTAGTTGCAGTTTGCAAGGAATACAGATCTCACAGGAATAAAAGCACAATAACTCTTGTGAATAAGGTTTTGAACCATTCATGCATTATGCTTTGATACCCTTTAACTGGTAGAGTTAATCTGGCAATGTAAATTTGATTTCTTATTTTCTGAGGAAAAACTATTCCTTATTTCAGTTTCCATAGCTACTAGTGTTCAGTTAATGTATTTTCTATGGAAAAATAAGCCCTCTTTCAGTTTTGTAAATTTAGTATACTCTATATTGCAAGACTTTTGAGTCATTTTCTAGGCCTAGAAGGAACAATTTAGAGCTGTTTACTAAAATGATACTTTAAATTAGTTGTTATCAGATTCTCTTCTAACATAGTTTCCTAGGGCTTATTTGTGTTCTCAGGTTATTACCAGAACCCTGCATTCTCCTGAATCACTTTCAAATCCGGTAGCTAGATTCCACAACTGGCAGAGGAGTAGAGGTCTAAAATACTAGGTTCTTACAAGATTCAAGTTTAGGTAAAAGGAACCCAAAATGCGATTTAGGTTAAAAAAAAATTGTTTAGTGAAAAAAATTTAAAAAGGGATTTTATTCATTATTCTCCATAATACAAAAGGAGGATGTTCTGCCATCTGAGACATAACACACAGGAGTGAAAGCCAGTTGTGGTTGGTCGATGCTTGTAGCTCACAGAATATCTCTTGTCTAGCCTTAGTGAGCCAAATGCTGTTAGTTCTGTGGATCACTGAAGAACAACTGCTGGATTTTTTTTTATTAGCACAGAATTGAAATTAGAGGTACTCCTACTTTCTGGAGAAATTAAATATACATCCCTATTCAGGATGGTATTTAAGCAAATGTATAGCTTCAGGTAAATGTTTAAACTCAAGATTTTCCCATGCTGAAAAATGTTTCAAATATTTTCAAAACTGAGGCAATAGAAATTTGTCTCTTGAGGCAATGAGCTGTGCAACTTATCATATTCAGAGAGAAGTTCAGAAGGCTTTAGACAGTGAAATTGAGTATCTTGATCTGAACAAATAACAAATAGCAAAATCAGCCTTTTTGCTAGCTTTGAACAATAGTATTTTCTGTTTCAAATGTAAGGGAGTTTGGTTTGATTTGTGGTTTTAATGTGCATGTCACTTCACTTAACTTCCATATGCCCATTTTGTTTTCCTGGTCATAAGTTTTTTTCAGTTGAACTATATTTTAATGCCGATAGCTCAAAAGAAATGCTTTTAAACAGTAAGAGATCACCAAGTGTGTCTTAAAATTAACTGCTGTAAAACTCTATTATGTGATTTGGTTTTCTCACAGTACATTTAAGATTTAATTCTTCAAATTATTCATCATTGGGAGATTACCATCCATTTGTATACATGAATAATATATGACACCTTTTTTTTCTGTGATGATTTTCACAGGACCATTCAATTGCGGTTGCTAGGGCGTGATTTAAGAAACATTTAGAAAATTGTGGGATATTAGGTTTAATTAATCTGAAAAGAATTTCAAATTAAAAAATGTTCGGGTCAATATATAAAGGCTAACAACCATAGAAGTTCAATGCTTCCAGAAATACTTCCTCTTTATATACTAATTTCAGCCAAAGAGATAAAATGACAATTTTAAGAGAGAAATAGTGACATTTCTTAGTTCAGAATTTGGAATCAGTGGACATAAATATTTTGCTGATGGTAACAAAGAATTCCTTTTATATTTGTCAGCTTTAAAGGCAAGAGTAATCACTCACAGAAGTTTATAATTCTTAAAGCTCTGGTCTTACCAAGAACTTCCCTGCAATAAAAGATCTTCGAAAACTTCAGCTTCTCCAACTGTTCTGTGTTTTGGATGTCATCTTGCACTGGAATAAGAGGCTTTTCTTTATTTACAGTACTGAAATAACAACTTAGGTTGGTTGATGTGTCTTTGTAGTATCTCTCTTGTAATTCCTATCTCACATAGTTTTTTTTAAAACAAATACACTGCTAGCAGTTCTGTTTATGATCTGTTTTTATTATTACCCACTCTGCATACAGTTGCTGGGCATGGTTTTTCATGGATTTTGTTTGACAGGATTGACTTCCAAAAGGATTTCATGACTTTAGGTGCCCTCTCTGAAGCCCTTCAAGACTGTTGCAGTTTGGCATAGCTAAATTCACCGTAAAGTTTATTTTCTGTGGGAAGTTTAATGTCACTCTTCATATACAATGTGTGCGAAAGTCAGAAAACAGCTGCTGACAAAGACATTTCCAGCACTCTTGTATTTGAATAGTTATTCAATTGCATATCAAGTTTTAAATGATGCCTCCTCATCACAATTAACTGCTGGGAAACAAAGGACCAAGGTGCAAATAGTACTGCACTTGTACACCTCATTATTATTTAACATTTCATCTAACACAAGTGAATGAATTTATACTATTTTCAAGTATACAAGAGCAGTGGCTTATGCCAAATGCAAACACTTGCTCTGTCATCCTCAGGAGGTTCACTTACGGGTAGGTTTTTTTGTCAGTATATTGCTCAAGTAACTCATGGTTCTTACCTTGTTAATATTGATAAGAGTGCGGAATACCAGAGCTGTATTTTTAAGGAATCGTAAGATCATCATAATTAGAATGTAGAAGCATAGTAAGAACATAATCCTGGTTTATGAGCAGATACCAAGTGATGACACATATGTTTTGCTTTTATTAAGGACTTTCAACTCCTATTAACTATAAAATCTCAGAAGCAACATGGTAGTCAGCCTATAAAAGCTGATCGTCTACTCTTCATTAGTAAATGATCATCTACACTTAAAAAATTAATAAGGAAATTAAAAAGAATAAAACAAGAAGGGTGAAACAAAGAACAAATGCATTACTTTAATAGATCACAAAACAAATGTGGATGGAATATTTCTGATTAGGTTATACATGGAGTAGATTCAGTCTAAACTGGCCAGTCTAACTGAACCTAATTATAGTAGTATGTCTATAGGTTGTCCTCTCTACCATAGGTTAATGATTAACCCCACAATTTTGTGCAGTAATTCTGTAATACGATGCCATTTTATTTCCTTAAAACATATGGCACTTCTAAGTAGCTGGACTTTTATAACTTAATAAATCCATGTACTAAAACCAACACAACTATGAAGTTATGTGAGTTTTAGGTGTAACAGCACAACTCAGCAGTTATGTGAGTTTAAGGTATACACTGTCTTCTTAATATTCAAAATCTATGTAAAGGTAAATGCCCAGACCTGCTACTTGGAATTCCATTAAAAAATTCTTTCCCTAGAAGCTTTGTTCACATAGGTGGTGAGTTTTACATTTAACCTTCGTTCTTTAGAGCAATTCTCTGCTTTTACCTTGAAGACCAGAAAGATTACTAGATGATGTTAAAAGAGCTTGTTGGTTTTGATGGTCTTACAAGGTCGTCTATTTTTTTTCTTTAAAGAAGTATGTCTGTAGACGAAGTTCGTATCACTAGGCCAAATTAAAAATGAAGAGAGAATTCTTCTATGCTTAGCTTCTTAGAGAATTACAAATGCTTAGCTTCTTAGAGAATTACAAATGCTAGACTAGATTAATAAAATTTATTATGCCATTTGTTATCAGACCACACTATTTGTTTCTTATACTTAGCATAAGTACAAAAAGAATGAACAGACTTGCTTTTGTAATCCAAGCAGCCCCTAGTTTTCTCCAGGAAGTTGCCTGGTTGCTGGATGTCACTGATAAAAATGAAGAAAAAATTATCAAACTTTTTCTATTTCCTAGAACACAAAAAAAATAATTGAAAATTTCTGTTTGGGCTATTTGGTCCTGTTATGCTGAACTGATCAATGGGGAAAACAGCCAGGAGGACTCATCTCTGAAGACCATAGCAATTAAGTGTGTTGTCAACCTACACAGATGTTCATTTTACATTAATTTTCTGTGTTATTCAAGCAGCTTTCAAATTAGTGTAATCAAAAACATTAATGACCTTTAAAAAGCAAAGCAAGTATTAGCAATGGAATGTTAAAGATAGAAACAATCTGTATTTGATATCAAGCTGTCTATCAAACTACAAATATTTGTAAAGTGGTGGGCACTAAGAGATGGTAAATTCATTAATGAAATATTGAAAAAAACTATATGTGTGGCAATAAAAATTTCCTTCTCTTCATTTCTCTCTACATGCAAATTCATTTCCCCCAATGCTTAGCTGTATGCCCTGATAGAAACAACTCTTGATCATAACTTCTTGTATGTAGTGTACGAAAATACTTTGCAGGTGCTGGACTTAAAATTACCACTTCAGCTACCATTCAAATGGACACAGGAATGCAATTTCATCAACACTATAAACCCTAATGCTCCTATTGTCTTTATGCAGCTGTCTTGAGGACCATATGTATATGTAATTATATAGCTGTATTACACATAATTTTTCTTCATGTTTTATTTGTTTTCTTCTTTGAGCGTGGCCATTTCTGTTGCAGTCATTTCTTTTCTGACAGTTCCCTGTACAAACTAAGATCAAATACTATGACTTTCAGAGGGAGACATGGATGGAGGCGAGATATGATAGCGAGTCAAAACTGGAGTATCAGTTACAGAAAAAAAATAATAAAATAATAATGTAATGACCCATATATGATTTTTTCCTTCACTGTCTTATGCTTCTGTCATACGAGTAGTCATTTCAAAGGCTTCAGAAGAATATAAGTAACATGATTACAGCACTATTTTTGTAGTACAGTGCATGAGTCAAGTTACAGTGACAGTGAGCATCATCATATTTGGCTTCCTGTGAGATACCTCTTATTCATTCATCATCTCTAGCACACATGTTCTAATTGCTTAAGTGTTTCGTGCATTTTTACTAGGTTAAATGTTATATTTATGCTATCAGTAATGTATAGATAGATGGTTTCCTGTAAGTCTGATCCTCATTTCTATACTACTTTACTGTGTGTTAGCTAAAAAAAAAAGAACAAAAATAAAAACAAACCAACCCCCCTCCCCAGGGAAAAAAACAAACCAAACCAAAACAAACCAAACCAAAACAAACTGAACCAAAATCCACTAAACAAAAAATCAAAACCAAACAACCCCCCCCCAATAATGTGTAGAGTGATTGTTTTTTATTGTGGTGAGTAATATTTTGGTTTTCCTTACTGTAAATCTTTTGGTAATGTTCGTGTAAGGTCGGGGGGCAAGTGCCTTTTTGGTGAGACTGCTAATAGAAATGGATTGAATATTAGTTATTGTTTTACCACTGCAAGTGTTATGATCATAAGGTGCTTTCTGAACTGATAGCTTCCCCCTCCCCACTCGTCCCTGCCCCCAGTCTAGAGCTGCAGTATACAGGAATTGCTTCCCATTCTCTTAGTTTTTCAATAATCTAGACATGTTCAGAAAGGTTCCCTGAAGTTTGTGTAGTATTTACAAGTAGACTTCTTGTGGTTCTCTAAGGAAAAACAGGGAATGCTTTGTATGTTATATTTATCATTCCTAAATTTTGTTTTCCATTTAATATGTAAACCATTTTGCAAGGGGAATTATCATTTAATTCTTTTGCTTTCCACTTACTACTTCATTTCAGTTGTAAGTCATCAGTGCATTTGGCAATTCTACAACTCCTTTCTCTGTCTGGGTAATTTATGTAGATTAGAAGCAATGAAGATCTGAGAATTGACTCCCCTGTGGCCCTTTTCAACACTTTACTTTCTAATCACTTTACTTTAATCAGTTCTTTATCTGTTCCCATGTTTAACCTGAGTCTTTCTTGCTTTCAGTTTAAGATGAAGATTATCATTTAAGACAATATCAAAGGGTTTATGTAAATCCAAATTGTGGTGCTTGTACTCCTATTATCAATTTTATTTCTAATGTTCTCAAAAAAAAAAAAAAAA
>VXBX01006138.1:11528-44740 GCA_013400415.1 Scytalopus superciliaris
GGAGAAAAAAAAAAAAAAAAAAAGAAAAGAAAAGAAAAAAAAAAGTGAGTGGTTGTCAAGATCTAAATTTCTTTAAAATTTTTGTGAAGGTAAACTGTTTTAAATTATTGACAATTATTTAACCCTCATCATCTTTAAATGTTTTGTATGCTATTGTGTAAACTATGAGTTTTTAAGGACATTCTGCTTGTTTCATCTGCTCTAGTAAGACACAATGGTGGTAGTTCTAGGGAGTAGCCTAAAGAATTCCTCTTTTCTCCTGACTGAAACATACATTTGATTTTTTTTTTCCTTAGGAAGACAATACTTAGAAATATTACTTATATTCACAAGCATTATCTCATGGCTGTAAAATTCTCTTTGCAACTACTATTGTATTTGTTTGACATTCTTCATTTTAGAGAGAGATAGCAAGATCATTAAATATCTTAATGGACTTTGAAAGTAGGTGATCTTCTGCTGTACCTAAAACTGATGCTTATGATTAGAGGTCATAATAATATGTCCTATCACTATTCATTATACTTTTTAATTTTTAAAACATATTCTAGATGTAATCATGTTTAGAATACTATCTTATGTCATATGTGCATTTAAGACAGAAATATCAGAAAGCTTATGCAAAACAGAGCAAAACTTAAAACAAGAGCTAAAATTACATATATATAGTCAAACTTTTCACTCTAGTGGTTAGCATCACAAAAGGAACTTCTGTTAGCAACTGCTGAAAAAGTTTGACACTGATCAGTTATGAGTCACTTTGACAAATTTTCCTACTTCATTCCATTGTAAGTATAAAAGGACTAGTATTAGCATTGATCAAAATTATAAAGGATTATTTGAGAAACTAAGGATAAAATTCAATATAATGGTTCTGTTTTTCTTATTTTGATTGCAAATAAAAATTAAATGCAAGGATAGATATGTGTTAGGGATTCAGGATAGTTGTGTGAGTCAGGATATGTTGCCACTTGCCTAAATGATTCTGATAGATTCAAAGTTAAAGAGAATTTAAAATGTATAAAAATTAATACCAATTGATTCAGTATCTGAAGGGAGCCTGTAAGAAAGAGAGAAAGGGACTTTTTACAAGAGCATGTAGTGACAGGACAAGGTGGAATGGATTCAAATGGAAAAAGAGTACACTCAGATTAGATATTAGGAAGAAATTCTTTACTCTAGGACTGCTTAAGGCACTATAACAGGTTGCACAAAGTTGTGGATGCCCCATTCCTGGTGATGTTCAAGGCTGGATAGGATGGACGTCTGAGCAACCTGGTCTAGGGAAAGGTGTCCCTGCCCATGGCAGGAGGATTGGAACTAGAGGATCTTTAAGGTCCCTTCCAACCCAAACTATTCTATGATTCTTTGAATCACTGATAAACTATCAGAATTGCAGTATACAGAATGAAAATGCCCACATAGTCATATACATGTTGAAGTAAAGACACTGACAGAGTTCAAATTCTACTGTCTCACAATCACCTTCCCAAACAGACCCTGGGATGCACTCTGAAGATGAACAATTTAAAAAAGAACATCACCAAACTACATATTTATTGGAGCTGTAGTTCAAAGTCATGTGGAAAGGGGAGATTTCTTTGACCCTTAGTGTGGAGAGTTTTCCTTAACCTTTAGAGTTTTATTTGTCTGTCGATGCCCCAGGAAAGCCAAGACCCTTGTGCCCAAACTGTCAGTGTCGCATTATGGGGACCCCTCACTGAACAGTCCTGCTGGATTGGAGGGTGGTTTGATTGACTTATTCAGGGAAATACATCAACAGCATAAGGGAGACCCCTCAGCAGGTCTTCCCACTTTATTCAAGTATGTTACCCACTGCCAACAGCTGCCAGTGCCTGTGAAGGACTCACAATAACAGGTTACAGAATAACACTCTTTATTAAGAGGAAATTGTGACAGGTTAAGGTTTGAGGGTTCCTGGCAATAGTATCTGACTGTAAAAACATATTCAGAGCAATATGCAGACAAGCTCTAACGCCTAGTAAAAATATTCGGTGCAGGTGTTACCAATAGGCGTCCCTATCAGGGGATAAAGGTTCAGCCCGTCGACAGATCCTAGCAAATACAATGCAGTCTTTCCTAATTTTTCCCCCACTCTCGACTTACTTTTATACTATTTCTTTATGTTTAGATTGAGCTTGGGTGACTTTAGTCATAAATACCTTTGTGACTGATTGGTGTGAAATTCTCTTGCTTTACTTTAAAAGATAGAGTCCAGTATAGAGTGCCTGCCCAGTGGGGGTGGTCGTATCTTGGAGGCAGGTGACTTTGGGATGGAGGTGTGTGTTAATATTACAATTAGGCTTTAATGAACCAAGTTCATCTGAGGAGGGCTATTTTGCCACAGTGGTTGACCCAACAGCAGGATATCATCTCCTCTCTCTGTTTGTTGACAGGTGCTATGCAGTTTATCAGCTGCAAAGTATCATCCAGTTCCTCTCCTTGCAAGGATTTCCCCAGAACCTGGCCACAGAGTCTCCATGCCATGCCACCTTCCATTCAATCCCCCTTGGCAGGTGCTTACTGTTGTTGGAGCAGCCAAACGCATTCCATCCAGGCAGTAGCACCTTCATTTTACCCTCTAATTTCCATACTGTTATAACTTCTATTAGGATGTGAATATAACTTCTCAGCTTCCTCTAATTTTACTCCCCAGCCATCTTTCCAGAAACTGCCATTAAACAAAACAGATTATCTTTCACCTGTAGTGACGCCTGAGTTCCTAGATGTTTAGTGAGGTATGATAGAAAATCTGCTTTCTAAAATATATTAAAATACTTAGCATTTTCTGTATGTAGACTGAATATATTTGACAAGAGTAATATAGATCAACACATTCTGAAATAACACTTCAAGAACTCATTAAAATGTTTAAGGACAGAAGAACTCAGTAACAGAAAGATCTTTTTGTGCACTCTGCTCTGATACTCTGAGTGGCTACCACAGTAACATACTTAATTTAGCAACCTTGAGGTCTACACTGGCCCTCAGTTCTATGAATGTCTTTTTCAATACAGCAGTGTCAGAACAGGTGTTCGCCACCTATAATTATAGCTATTAATCACTTTAGATAATAAAAGAATCTGTCAGCTCTGTATTTACCTAGCAGCATATCCTTGTGTGATGAGAAGGCCCATACACTCAAAAACACATGCTCAAGTTTGGAACAGTCATATTTCCTTGAATGTAGGAATGTAGGAATGGCAAAAGATAAGTCACTATTTACAATAGAAGTGTCCATTCCAATCACTACAAAATAAACCCAAATAACCCCAAATGGACCACATCAATAGCAGTACCAAATAGTAAAAGAAATAGCAGACAAAATGTTGAAAAATAAATGTAATTTATTGTGCTTTTAGTATGCTATTGAACAAAACCAGAACTTTTATTAAAAATACTCTCTTCTTGTGTAATAAGAAAATGTACCCCAAAAGTGTGAATTTACCAGTCTGTTTTTCACCATATGTTTATATGATTTTATCTTTAATGCTTATATGATTTTAACTTTCTTATTTAGCACTAACTTTCTGGATAGAATATGTTTGTTTCCAGTTGAGAATACATGTAGCTATCTATTCTGCAATCCCCAAAATTAGCATTTTATCTATTCTCCAATCCCCAAAACAAGCAATTATCTTCAGAAGCCATTTCATGTTATCATTGCTAACACAAGGAGAATTCATAAGGCTAAAGGCTGACTGATTTTAGTCCATAAAGAAGTATATGTGTTTGGGTTTTATAATAATAAATTTTTAAACTTCATGAAATACGCATAATCTGTAAATTTCCACATTTGTGTTTCTGTAAACATTTGTTTTTGAAGGTTGTTGATTTAGAAATACGTGGCTATTTTTTTATTGATCAGCTTGGGATAGCTATGGATATCTTCAAAATTATGGTTCTACCTCAACCTAAAATTCTAACACTTGTCTTCAATGTTTGTGCATTTTTGAAGTTTCAGGTTATTTTGGAGTATTTGGATAAGAATGTTATTGCAATAAAGAATTATAAACATTCCTAAAGTTATGGATACTTCAAAGATAAGGGACAAAAGCTGTATTAAGGAATAAACAGGTTGTAATGCTGAATGTCCTTCTGATTAAATAGTTTCTCAAGCTTTCTGAACAGAAGCGGAAAACTGCAATACATCTTTTCCTGACATTCCAGTTAGTATACAGTGCTTTAATGAAACTAAGCTCCTTTTTCTTTTCTCAGTATTTCATGTTATCAAGGTGACATACTGACACAGAGCAGTTTTGTAAATCTACTCTATTTTTTACGACATCATGGTTTCTTTACTGAAGATTACTAACTTATTTTTGAAAGAAGTTTTAAACATAAACTCTATTTAACTGCAATTTGTTTATAGCATATTTATGAAGGCATCATGACTCTTACAAGCAATTATAAATAGTGTAGGAAAGGGTGAAGAACTTTGTCCTTTCCTTATATTTACAAATAATTTCTTTCTCTTACCCCTGCTTGTATGTTCCCTCTCAAGTACTTTGCTTTTTGCTACAATTAAACTCTGGGAACACTGTCATTGAGAAGTTTGTTAATGACAGAAAAGTGTGGTTTTTTACCAACACACTCCTGAAAATTGTGCTTTTGGAATAGAGTGAAACATTGCTATCATACATGTATGCAGTCTTGGGAGTATTATTTCCTGTTTCCCCACTGAAGGCAAAAGGAAATTTTCAGTTATCATTTTTAGTACTTTTAAAGTGATGAAAATAAATGAAAAACAACAGATGCACTGAAGTGAGACAGTAAATTTTATGTGCTCTTATCAGAAAGATGCATTTATGAGACTTCCATTCTATTGGGATATGTCTCCAAATGCTGCAACCTAACAGGAAATAAGGTGAGATTTTTGAGAAGTATGTATTCTGTGATTACTGAAGTCATGAAAAGAATGAGAAGTAAGTTGATTTTAGTCCTAGAGCTCTGGAAACAGATTTGTTCCTTTGTTTGTTTCCTGAGTCTGTAAATTAAGATTCACTTATTTGATGCAGGAAATTTAATTAACTTTTTAGACTAGATCAGTAAATAGGAAATATGAACTATCAGTAAGTACTTTTCTTAAGTCTTTTTGTGCACCATACAACACTACCATATGCTGTGTTGTGTGGAGTTTTCTTTTTACGTATTTAGTGTCATAACACCTCTGAGTCAGAATTCTGTACTGCAAGACATTGTTCAGTCGGAGAAATAAAAAGTGGTTCTGACCCAATGAAACTTAAACCAGAAGTGCTAAACAAGAGACACCAGGTGAATAAGAAAGGAACAAGATAGGAGAGAATGCTGTACTACAGAATTCTCTGTAGGCATAATCACTTGGATTTGGATATTGTTGGAAATTCTGTAGCTACCACATAGAACATAGAACAAGTACTGAAATACACTTATAGCAATAAAGGTGTTTTGCCCATAAATGCAAAAATAAGTGGGAGGTGAGCACTTAGGAGCTACCCAAATCACATTGAGCATAATTTCCTTTAACCTTTTGGCAATTCTGAGAGCATATCACATTTCATGAACCCTGCAGTTTCCTTGATGAGGATCATAGAAATACACAGAGGGGAATATAATTAAGATTAATCTTTATATATTAAACTAATGAATGTGGTTTACTTAGGGTGTGCATTCTGAGATACGACTAATAATGCCTTATCTTCTTTGAACAGGTAAATACTCCATTTCAGCAGATTGCCAAAAGGAACTGCAAAAGACTTCAAAGGTAAGGACCTTCTTAAAAATTATGCTCCAAATCATCATTCTTTCTGGTTTATGATTTAGAAGAGAAAATGGAGAATTTTAATTCTTTCTGACTATCTGGCTGATAACAGAATTACAGATTGCATTAATCGACATAGACTTCGACTTCTTGTTTGTGAAGCTGTTTGTGTATAAAAGAGAAATTTTCACTTTACTCTTGCTTGAAAGGATAAGCTTAATTAATTTGGTAACTGCAGAAAATAAAGAATTCATGTGTGAAAATAAAATATTAAAATCATGTAACATTTTCACCGTATTTTTCTTTGTGCAAGATTAAAAGACTGTTAGGCTACTAGTAAATTAAACTTGGTTAACATACTCTTTTTTCAATATTAAAGCTTGCTAACTTCACCTTTTTTGTTTTTTACTTGATACAACTTTCATTCATTCCTCTTAAGAAATATAGATTTGACTTTAGTTTCAAAGATCTAATTTATTTTGAGATCTGTTTAGTTTTAGAATACATTTGGTTTACTTTCAACTGGGGGAAATAACTCAGTGTCATATTGTGCCCAGACTGTTGTTTGTGGTATTTTACTGTTCTTCAGCTACATCTCCTGTAGCAATAGTTGACTTTTAAACTGTTCTCTCCACCTTTATAGAAACTATTCTTTCTCTCAAGGACACAGGTAACAGGAGACAAGGTTTCACTAAAATCATTGTTTTTAAGTCAAGTTAGATGACAAGGACATTGTGGTCTGCCCTAAACTTGGATTTGGTAACCAGAAAGAAAGCAAGAGCAGTAATTTATTGTTCCAGGCATTATATCTGTGCCTACTTTACTTTAAAACACCTGGTACTTTAAGAGCCTGTTACATGTCATTTATGCATATGCTTTAATGCATATACTGTCAGGGATAGGAGATCCTGTATCAATATTTAGGCATACTTTTCTACATTGCTTTAAAAAACAAAGTCCCATAATTACTTCGGCCTCTGAAAGCATAGCGTATGAATTATATATATTAATGAAGGAGAAGGAGAAATTCTTAGAAAGTTCCACAATATTTTGGGGATTGTGCCAGATGTCATCTGAGTACTAGACTTTTATGGGACAAAAACATGTAGGTGGAGTATCTCAGCTGAGAGAAAAAGTCAGTCTCATCTCAGATCACGCTGTATTCCCAGAAAGAGGTCTGACAGACCAAGGACTTCATCTGTTCTTATGTCAGAATGCCTGAAATACTCAGCCTTTCACTATTCTGGCTTTGGTACTCTTATTATTTTTTTATGGGTTTTTTTTAGACTTTATTTCAAAAAAATCTTTTAGAAATTAATTTTTTCTTCTTGATTGAAATCCTAGTGCCTTGCGAGACATGGGAAGCCATTTACATTATGCCTCAGTGTGCTACATAACCCTCTTTTCTGTTCTTCCAAAACACCTGCAATGCTTAGATTCATCAAAAAGCTCCAAATTTTCAGTAGTTCATTATACTTTGGAAGTTATGAAGGCAATCATATTATAAAATGGCAGATGCTTTTTATGTGTGCAGATGTGTTGCCAAGTTTGTTCCATTTTTCACTTTTTCTTTTCAGGTCTTGTCTTTATATAGAAATATAATTGATGTAATTTGTTGCTTTCCCAAGTACCTCAGATAGACTTTGATCATCCATGATTTAAATAGTATTGGCTAAGGGAAAATACTTCAGTAAAAGCAGGAAAAAAAAGAACTTTAGCAGTGAAAAATATGGAACAGTTAAAAAAAAAAAAAAAGGCACAGTGGAAAAAAAAGTGCAAAGGAGAAAGGGTGCCATTCTCCAAGGTCCTATTTGAATGCCACTGCAGGTGCCCAGGAGAATCATCATTGAAGGACATAAAGTATGAGGATGGGAAAATACATGTCATATTTCTGGCAGGTACATCTAACTATGAAAAAAAAAAAAAGCCCTATTCAGCATAGGAGGTTAAGGGAAGAATAAAACTAATGACATTACAATCCTCTTGAGAAGTCTTGTTTTGTTTATTAAATAAGCCACTCCAGTAAGATAAGTAAGAAAAACTGCTTAGTCTGGCAGTGTTAATTGATGCTGTCCTGGGAGTTTATTGTTATGTATTACTCTTTTTGTCCTTTCATGTAAAGATGTCAGCACATTGCATCTGACAGGATGTACTGTATATTATAAATTATTCTAATTGGGATAGAAAAATGGCCATCAATTCTCACTACTCTGTATATCTAAGGCATGACTCTGATTTGTACATGATATTATTCCTGAGTATGAGGTTTATTTTATGGTATGCTTTAAGTAAATAATTTTTCTATGAAGTCTTCAGATGAAAAGTAGTTTATTCCACCCAGTTAAGTTTTGACACACATAGATATACTTCCCCACACAAATACAATGAACACATGGATATAACACGTACATGATAGGAAATGAGAACAAGAGATAAAAGGAATAGAGCCTTTCAAGGCTGACATGAGATGCTTAAAAGAGAGTTAAACACAATTTTGCACTCAATCTTCTTTCCTGAGCACAACTAGTATTGACAGCAGTGATACAAACCAAAGATAGGGACAGAAAAAGGCAAGTATCACTTTATTTTCTTTTATATTATCTCAAGAATGCATGGAATGCAAGGATGGGCACATTATATCTTGTTAAGCTGGTTATAGCACTGTGGTTTTTTCCCCTTCTGAGCACTGTGTTTTTTATCCCTTCTGTAATTCTGGGGCATATGAAGTTTTAGGGATTTTTTAAAATAAAACGAATAAATTTTATTGCAGTGATTTTTTTCAGGGATACTATTTTAATCCTGAGAGCAATTATTTCCAAAGTAGGTAGCTCTCTGTACTTCTGAATTCCATTGGTATAGTGAGGCATCTTGTAGCCATTTCAATATATAAAGCAGTTTGGAAGAGGTTTGTTTACCCCTCAAAAAATCCTAAAAAACTAGTGGAGAATTTTTTTTTTCTAAATTTCAGTAAAGAATTGAAAAAAAATACTGTTTTCTGTAGCACAATTGTGTTCTGTTTTAGGCCAATCCTCCCTATATTAAACACATTAAGTATTGCTCTCCCTCGTAAAATGTGATGGAAGTGCCTTGAGGGCATGTATTCTAAATATTTATTTATGAC
The DNA here is from genome assembly GCA_013400415.1 of Scytalopus superciliaris. Taxonomy (NCBI): domain Eukaryota; kingdom Metazoa; phylum Chordata; class Aves; order Passeriformes; family Rhinocryptidae; genus Scytalopus; species Scytalopus superciliaris. The sequence continues at coordinate 20,411 of VXBX01006138.1, forward strand.
ATGGCTTATTGCCTAAGTTTTTTTCTCCTTAAAGACACATATGTTAAGTAGTAGGGCATTTCAGTTACTTTTTATTTACTGCCTATGCATTATGAAGAATTATGAATTCAAGCATGTATCATCCATGTGGATTAAAACCTCATTTGCCAATCAAGTATGTTTCTAATAGGATACAGTTCCCACAGCCATTTTCAGCTATGTGACAAAATAACTGTTGTGATGAAAAAGAGATACAGAGTCCATGAAAGCTCTTGACAGACTTATGTAGTGGTTTTCAAAGGACTGAAGTGATTTGGGAGCCTAGTTTCAAGAAAAATCAATGCGACTTACGAGATGATGTCATCTAGCAGACAAAATTACTTCAGGTAAGATCCATAAACACACTTAGGCATTACAAGACCTATAATACTCAGAACCAGCTGTAGACACCTACATTACTTATGTGGTGCACGAAAAGGGTTAAGCACCTCTGAATTAGATCCGCAGTCAAGAATGTATGGAGCAGAGATTTACCTATAGTTAGTCATTAGAAAATCCTAAAGTATGATGCAAATGATAGTGAAGTGACAGGATTTCTAATCCTCTCAGAGTTTAGGATTAATGCTACTAAGTGATTCAAACAACTAAACCTTGTACTTGTTTCTTGCTTCAGTATACAGAACTGAGGTTACCTTTTTAAAAATGTAATAGGTGATTTTTCCCTGAAGGGCACAATTAATATGTATTCTACTTACTGTACTCCAGAATACAACAACTGACTGTATCAGGACTCTGGCAAGTTTTATTAGTAGCTCTCTTGGTTTAAAAATATTACAAGAAAATATTTTTTTTTTCTTTAATAAATTCATTTGTGAACAGAATATGATATATTTCCAATAATGTTAGCAGAATCAAGTGTCCACACAAATGTAAATTGTTACCTTCCATCTAGTGAGAGTCATACTCATTAGGAGAGAGTTATAGTAATTACAGTAATTTCTTCCTGTCCTGTTGAGTCAAAATTCCAGGTGCAGTTAACCAGAGAGAAAGAACTGATTTGGATTAGTGGTTAAATTTGGAGAATAGAGTTCAGATCTATTGCCATGCATATGGATTCAATGTGCATTTTACATGGAATATGTACTAAATTACATAAATTTTCATTTATTAGATGAGAGATATAGAACTTCCCTTGGCCTGTCTTTGGACACTTAATCCTATTTAAAAAAATCTAGATTTACAAAAAATCAATTATATCCTATTTGTAGTATCCTTACACACAGACACTGCGTGATTCAGTGTCATCAGTCCAAATATGTACAGTTAAATTGTTTTATCCTGACTCATTCAGAAAAAAGAAAGATTCAGGTTTTATTTGCATTTGTTTTCTGAACTTTGCACAGTCTAGCATCATACTGACACTGAGAAGTGTATAAAAATTTTTAAATGTTTTTTCATTCCTTATCTATGAAATAAGGCTTTTAGTATGAAAATTACTTCTTTTGAAATTTTATAAAATAAGAATAAACCCCAAATCTTCTGCTGCTTTTTCTATTTGAGGGACTTCGGATCTTTTTTAAAATATAAACAGCTGCTTCTGGCAACTTAGTCTCATCAACTGGATTTACATAAATCCTCTACTAAGGAACAGGAATTGACTATAGAAATTCTCCTGCGAACCTCACTTGTCCAACAGCAAGAAATTATGGGAATCTGTTCTGCCTTTTCATGTTGGCATTTGGCATGCCAGTTGAGAGATTAAAATTTAAATTTCTACAATGCATTTGGAGAAAACAAGTAGCAGTCTCTGTCAGTAAGCAACAGTACATTACTGATCTTCTCTACTTGGGGTTTTGCTTATTTAATCTCTCTCCCTCTCTCTGTGTCTATTATCACCCTCCCTCCTATCTTTGGGATCCAGGATGTGTACTTTTTCACAATAGCCATGTCTGAATCTTATCATGTGCCTGAGTTCTGGCAAGTGTTAGGGAACAAACTGGTTTGGGAGCTGCTGCATATTCCAGGAAAAAAAGTGCATAAATCTCCTGGCCCTTTTGTCCTTTCTACACTGAAAAGAGTTGTCAAGCTCTGGAACAAGCTACCTAGGGAAGTGATTGAGTCACCACGCCTGAAGGTATTTGAAAGACATGTAGACCTGACACTTAGGGACATGGTTTAAATGTGGACTTGGTAATGTTAGATTTGTGTTGAACTTGATGACCTGATCTTTTCTGACCTAAATGATTCTATGATTCCTGTTGAACCCCACTGAAGCAGGAAACTCAGCAGCAGACAGAAAACCTCTAGTCTCTTCAGAGGAATTGTACCTCAACTGCTCTCTTTTCTAACACATTCCCACATCTTCTTTCCTCACCAACTCAAGGTAAAGATTTCAATTTTATTTTTCCTTACAGAATCCCTGCCTTGGCTGTTCTTTATATTGTACATTGAGGGTTTCTATTTGAAATGCTCTGCTATCCTCAGTTGCAGGTGTGTCTTGCAACTTTCTGTTATTTCATGTTCAACTTTCTGGTACACCATTTTTAAGATGCCATATAGTAATTGCTAGCACAAAAGACTTGAGAAAATGATTGTAATGTTTCAAACTGTTACACAATTTGTGGACTGTAGCTGTCAGTAACCTAAGAATATTCAGAAATAAATGACAAGTTATGTTTATTTTATGGCACATAATTTAACAGTTAAACTGGAGTCATTTAAAGGTACCACATTATTCTACCTGGAAAAAAATAATTACTTATATTAATATTTCTAAGTTCTGCAATTCAGTCAAAGTGATATAAGGATATAGAATAATATAATCAACTAACAATGTCACTCAAATTGGAGATAAGAATTGTTATTATCAAAGCAGCACTATATGTAACTAGACAGTGATTAACAGCACAGGTAATGAAGTAACTGTAAGCTATTTAGCTGCATTTCAAAACCTCTATATTTTCCAGTTTATTCCTTCAACTTCTCTTTTGCAGTAGTGCATTCTTCCTTGCAGCCCCAGTTTTGAATTAGTAAACTAGCCAAGGGAGGGTTAATACAAACGCCTGAGCTATTTTGTTTTATAGGGTTTTGACATTTGATTCTTATACTATCTTTTGTTACTCATTCCATCATGTATTTCAATTGAGCGAAACAAATTAAAGCTGAAAACAGGTTTGCTTTTCCATCTCTTGTTGTTAGTATCTGGAGGTCCTATTTTCAGAGTCATGTGTCTGTTTCAGAAATTGTGCATCTCTAGTTCAGTGATGGTTGTAAGAACAACTCAGCACACTATATAAGCTGTCAGGAGTGTCTGTCAGGAAGAAATGGAGCCATAATGCATATCTAAACAAGAAATAAAAAGCAAAGCAAAGCAAAGCAAAAGTAAAGTCCTTCCCCCTGAAGGGACTTGCTTATTTCAGACATAGAGTGGGATTTAAATCCTCAAAATATTGCCTAAATATGAGGCTTAGTCTAGCATTATCCTCTTGCCATCCCCTCATCCCCCAATTCTAATTCTGTGGCTCACACACACAAAATGGGACTAGCAATCATTCTATCTTCTGAAGTACTTTCATACCTCCTGATATCCCAGGAACATTGCTTTTAATCAATATTGCAGTTTGAGATTTGGTCATCAAAGTGTCTAAAAAAATTCACATTTCATGGTAATATACTTCTGCCAATAACTGCTTTCTGTTGATGCATTGCATGGTGTTTCCTTCTAGTAAAAGGAAATGTTGTATATAGCCTCATAGTTGTTGCAATCCTGGTATTTTAATGAGCATACTTTCATCCTATAATCTTCATACTCTGCTAGCTTTCTACTGTTTTTATAAAATTCTGTTTTCACTGATACAAGCTGATTATATCATATGCATTACTTGCAGAGCTTAAAGATTACTTCCTTCCAGAAGTCTGTAAATAGTAAATGCTTACTTCACCCCTTTTCTGTGTGATTGGTTTTGTTCAGATTTTGCTATTTATGATATTCCTCTTTAGTGTTAAAAGCATGAGCATCTTACAAGTGACACATCTTTGCAATTAGAATGCTTGTGTACCTTTCTCCATATCATGATACTTCTTTTCTTATAAAATTTTGTTCTGACAACACCACAACCAATTGGTTGTCTCCCAAGACTAGGCTGTGTGAATTCTCCATCAGACTCATGTACTTAACTTGCTGCAGTTTGTATGAGGCTGAAGAAGCACACCCTCTATGCAAAACAGAGAATTTATTACCTGTTCAAGTCTTAAAAGTTTGTTCAAAGGCTGTCTTAATTTTTTAAACTCAATATTTAAATATTTGAAAAAGATTTATTAATAATTTAAATAATATTAAATAATACTTTAAATAATATTGAAAATTTTAATATTTAAATATTTAAAGCCTTATTATTAGTCCATTTATGATTATAGGAATACCTGTATTTTGAATTAGATTTGTTTAAGACTAACAAACCCTTTATAGTATCTACCTTTTTTCCTGGTGTTATATTCACCAGTCCAGGGCCACCCTGTCTTAGAGGAAAGGGCTGTGCTGAATCATCACCATCCCAAGTCCTCCAGCAGGAGAAATATGATTCTCATAGTGGAGAGGTTCCTTCCCTCAAGGAGTTATAATATTTATGAATGGCGTTTCTTCTTCTCTTCAGGATCGCCTTGGGGGCATTATGTTTTTGTTAGCATGCTCTTACTGTATGTATGTGCTGTGTTTTATACACTTGGGTTCTTGCTGTTTGTTCTACTTGTTACCATTGAAACAGTTTTTCTTCTCTTCCAGGGTTTTATTTCCTTAATAACCAGAAACTGACTGTGGTTGAGTTATCTGTAATCTTCTGGATTCAGTCTGTATCTTTACTTCAAGGCATTTGCTATCATCCTATGTCTGTATTCCTCAAGCCAACATTTTAATGAAGGGCCACAGACAGGTCTATGCAGAACAAGGTCTTGATAGTACTACTGTTAATTACAAAACATTCATAACACTTGGCATCACACATCATAATTGTGCAAAGTGAAACAAAAGCTGAATCAAAGTACGTAAGAGCCACTTGGTGATTGATAATTTTGATCACAGCTAAACAAACTTGAATAGAGTCATAGGCAGGCAAGGACAAGTCCAGACAAAGCCTGATGAGCCTCCTGTAGTCAGTGTTATGCAAAGCCCGCAGCCAGTTTTCAGAGCACTATATTAGTGGGACTACAAGACTGCATTTACTTATATCATGCTTTGGTTGATGACTATTCATTGCAACAACAAGAACCCTTTTTTTTCTTTGTGTATTGTGTGATTTTATTACATGTTATAATCAGGTTTTGCGTTAGGGATTTAAAAACATTTTCAAAGCATAACAATATAATTTCCCTGTTGCAGGATCACACTGTGACTAAATTTGATAGGCTAATCTGCTTTGTAAAATGGGCATTTTGTCTGACCCTTTAGTATTGTGATTTTGACTTTCACTCACTTTTTTTCACATTTATGAATTATCACTTCTTTGAAGCATGCACCTCAGAGATGCAATTAAATAAAATCTGGTCATGCTTATTTGGAAAATTCATGCCATCACAAGGCAATTTTTGTGTTAACAAAGGCACAATCTTTCCAGTTAAAAGTATATCGGAGGTTATTATGGAAGCAGTGCTGGGAGTGGGACATAAGTTGTTTTTCACACTGTGGTAATTGAACAATGAAATTTGGATTATGGAGAAGTCATTAAAAAAAAATTTGCTTAATCCTAAATTCCTGCATTTAGATTTGTATCCCACAATAATTGCACTCGCATTTAGAAGGGTTAAGCAGTTAACATCTGCTAAAATCAGTGACGTTGCTGAAAGTATTCTATTAATAGCAAAAATGTTGCAATATGGAAAACTAACATAGTATAGTGGTCAGGGCTTTAATTGTTATTCAGACAACCTATTGCATCTGAGCATTAACTAAATCACTGTTTTTTACCATTATACTATTTTTTAAAACTGGAGCAGTATTTACCACTCCCACCTTTACACTGAAAGTCTGGAGGAAAAAAAGGATTACATTTTAACACAGTAACAAAGACTGCGTTTTTGGCCTCAGAACTCAAAGAGGAATCAATTTTATTTTTCTCAAATTTTAATTAAATTTTACTTCTGATCAGATTATTTGGATTTTGTTTCATGTATTTCTTCCTCTGTCTTCCTTCCTGCCCTCCACTCAGGTCTGTAATATCCTTTAATGGGCCATGGTTCAATTACACTGGAAGTTCACCTAATTATGATGAAGGGATGTTTTCTTCACTCTAGTTACAGGAATTTTAGCACTTTTTTCAACTGTAAAAAGGAATATCTACAACGGAATTCTGCCTGTAAAATGTTTTTAAAGAAGCATGACGTGTACATAATGAAAGTGATAATAGAGAAAAAGCCTCTCTGGGTTTTTTAAGTTTAAAAAAAATAAACTTGTCTCTTAAAGTTCAGTGTAGAAGGTCAATTCTCTGACATTTATCAAAATACTATAGTTCATGAGTCTTTATCAGCATTGTTTACGACTATCATCTGCAGCACAGATCTGTGTATCTACTGTCTCACTTGTGAGAGTTTTCTGACACCTTGCCTGTTGCAGACTTAAAAAAAAAAAACCAAACATAAAGCATTATACCAAATGATTCATAACCAGCTCTGAAGTACAGTGTTTTTCAAGTTTTACAAATGAGTTGAAACCCATTACAGTACCTGTTGAAAGTCCTAAAGATGAAACAAGGGCCAAGAACTTGCTCTGGCTAGTTGAGTGCCCTCAAGGTAAGCTTCAATAATCATGCCCTTTTTTGTGTTCTTTTTCTGGCCTTCCCTTAAATTAAACAATGACATCATTTCAGAAGTACATATATGTGAGAAAAGCCTTAAAAGTACTTTTATACTAATTCAGGAGAGAGCAATTTTTTTTCTGGACTTTCACAACACATCTACATATCTTACTATCCAGTCTCCTCAGTGTCTTAGAAAATTCAACATTAATAAGGAATGATGTGTTTTAGGAACCATAACATTAAACAGGAGAACCTTGGGGTCCATGGGGTCCATTGAAAACTGAGTTGTGATTTTTCACGGCATGGTTACCACCAAATATTTTTAAAACTCTGTAGGATTCTTTCTTGACTTTGGGATTTTCCTTTTTTTTTTTTTTTCCCCCCAGCAGTATCTTCATTACAACTATTCAATTTTAGTAGGAAGCATTTGGTCACAATAAAAATTATTTTGGATTTTGATTTTTTTGCAGACATGTTTGTACAAGTCTTGAGTACATACATGAAGGAAATGTTTTCTTGCTTTTGCTTTTAAATTCCTGATCTACCACACTATTTCCGGCCCTTTCAAGGATCATGTTGAGTTAATATGACATTTAGGAATTATTACATCACTGTATGGGGTGTAAGGAACTACCTACAGATGAGGATGACTTTCTCCATCTGGTGACTTTTAATTTTTTTGTTGTTTGTTCGGGAGAGATGCTATAATGCAGTTGAAGATACAGGAAGGAAAAAAGAGACCATCAGTATTTTAACTATCCAGTGCACTCGGAGGGACTGGAAAGCCCAGCATAAATATACTTTGTGTGTTCTAAAATACTGGAGAACTCCATAACCAATATGAAATTCAATGACTCTCCATGTAGCTTCCATATTCGTTATTTTCAATAGTCACTAGTAGATCACAGTGACTACTAATTCCTTTACACTGCCTCTTTTATAGTATAATGAGAAATTATGGTGATCTATATTTGAAATCACTTCCTTCCTGATAATGAACGGCAAAAATATATTTTCCTTAGATATAAAATAATACAATGTTATATAGCATCTTTACACCATTAGATACAATGAGTTTTATCACCTAGTCCTTCTCAAAAATATTTTTCAATGACTGAGGACATGAAGTAAACACAAACTTATTATCTAAAGCCAGGAAGTTTGTTTAATACTTAAAAGAAACAAAAGATCTAGAATTTGCCCAAAATATTGGACTTAAAACCTTGCTGAATTACCACAGTTCAAACGCCAGACATCGTTAGAAAAAGCCTGAATTTATACATCATTACAGTAATACTCCTCATTCTCTTGTCGTCTTGGGGCACGAGGTTGATATTCACAATCTCTACTTCCTGCAGAGGTTGCAAATGCAATTGCAGATTCTCAATGACCCTTCTGACCCTGTTTATGTCCAGCAACAACTTATAATGTAGGGCAGCAGGTGATATGATTCCAGGCCTCTTGATCACCTTCTGGTGATCATAAATATTCTGTATAGGCTTTAGGGAGGTTGGGGTGGGTAATTTTTATTTATTTTCAGGCTAAAGTAAAAAAACTAGCACAGTTATTTCAGGCACACAAGAAGTGAACAAGGTTTCATTTTGCTGACAACATGAAAACCAGACTGAAAGTGTGAAGTAAATTGTGTATTTTAAACAATTGTTCCCTTATTTTCTTTTAATTACATGAAAACTTCAGTATAAGAAGACAAACACCAAGAGACAAATAATGAAACTTTAGGATATATATATTAATTTTTCAGGGCACCTTAATTGATTTTTATGTTTGATCCATACATTTCTTTCTTTCTTCTTTTGGGCAAATGTCTAATATTAAATAGAAATATTTCAGACATCCAAAACTGTATTCCTAACTCAAAAGTGAATTAACAGAAATGCAGATTTTGTGTATCTGTGGGTTTTTTTTAATAACGGTTTCTCACACTCAGATCTCTTGGTGGGCTTTTTTCCCCCTTTACTTTCTCACTTTCTGGTTAGTGTCTTCCATATCTGAAAAGTATCAATTTTTAAGTTTTATTTTTCAGTGTTATTAATGACAAGTAGAATTTAAAATTTTAAACAATGCTTTTTATTCTGAAAATGTTTCAAAATTATTTTCAGTGTATATGCAAAGTGAGTTGTTTTTTTGACAGAGCTAAATGCCTTTTTTAATGTTGTAACATTTTTATCATTCTCTTCAGTGCCATTTTAACCTGTGTAGTTGTAAGGCCACCATAATGTCCACCAGGTATGACATGCACCGTTTTTTAATGGGACATACCACATCCAGATTTTCTACCAATTCACAAAATGAAAACATCACAGAACAGCTGAGGTTTGAAGAGACCTCATGAGACTATCTACACCAACCTCCCTCCTTAAAGCAGAATTGATTAGAACAGGCTGCTCAGATTCATATTCAGTCAGGTTTTAGATATTTCCAAGGATGGAGACTCCACAACATCTTCTGGCAACCTGTTCCATTGTTTAATCAACCTTCCAGTTCAAAAGATTTTTTCCTATGTTTAAATGGACTTTCCTATGTTTCCGTTTTTGACCACTGTCCCTTGTTACAGGAGATAATGTGGAAAGCCATGCTAAAGTTAAGATATCCACTGCTCCCTTCCTCTCCATTGATCAATTAATGTCATAGCAACGTATCATGCTGATCAAGCATGATTTCTTTTTAAATCCATGCTAGCTTGGATTTATCACTTTCTTGTCATTAGTGTGTTCAGATATTGAGGATTATTTTTCTCTGTGAACTGAGCTGAGGATGATTAGTCCATACTTTCCTGGATCCCCCATTTTGTCCTAAATACAGGAGGGACATTTTCTTTCTTCCAGTCCCAGTCAAATTTCAATGGCCTTTCAAAGATTACCAAAATTGGCCTTACAGTGACATCAGCCAGCTCTCTCAGCACTGGTTGGAGCATGCCATTATGGTCCATTGACTTGTGGTTCCCAGTAGTTTAAGTTTTCCCTTACATGCTACTTCTCTACGAGAAGTCAGTCTTCATTACTCCAGACTTTCCCACTGATCTGAGGAGAATTGAATTTCTGAAGGCAATCCTTACTAGTAAATTTCAGGAAGAATGGCTTGACCTTTTTCTTACCCTTTGTCAGCATCTTGACCATTTAACTATAGGTCCACATTTTCCTTAATCTTTCTTTTGTTTCTGATACACCTGCAGAAGCTCAAATAGTTTCACTTCATTTCCATTTCAGTTAGGTTTTCTTTTTCTTAAACTTATCCCTTCATGTTTGGACAGTGTTTCTACATTGCTCCTGCTTCACCTGTCCCTTCTTCCCAATCCTGTATGCTTTTTCCATGTTTGAGTAAACTCAAGAGTTGTTGTTCATCCATACAGACCTCCTTCCACTGTTGCTTCATTTCCTGTTCATCGGGATAAGTCATTCTTGAGCCTGGAAAAGGTGATGCTTGAGAATCAGCCAGCTCTCTTGGACTCTTTTCCAGGACAGTATCCCATGAGATTCTCCCAAGCAGGTCCTTGAACAGCCCAAAGTCACCTGGAGTCCTGGGTTATGATTCTACTTTTTACCTTGTTCCCTTCTCTCAGCATTCTGAACTCTACCATCTGATGGCCATTGCAGCCAAGACTTCACCCAGTCTTCATGTTCCTAACTGATTCTTCTGTTTGTAAGTATGAGGTTCAGAAGGTTGCCTTCAGTATTCTGCACATCCTAGAGGTCTAAAATTCCAGATTCCATCTTGATTCCTGAAGAATTTCATTAGGTAAGACCTATAAAGTAAGTCAAATAAGACCAATAAAATAAAATAAGACCTTGAAAATAAAGTCAAAATAGACAGGATATAAGTTCTTGCCTTTTCTGAAGATAAATATTCATGGAGATAAAAATGCATTTTGACATAGGTCTGTAAACCAAATCATGGACTTAAGAAAATGAGAGTTGAGTGTAACACATCAATATATAGATAGTTTTGACTAATTTAGAAATTAATATGTATATAAAGTGGGTATGTATCTAAAAAGTATAATGATAAAATCAAGTGTGGTGATTTTGGAGTAAGCCCAAAACATTTTTTGCAGCGCCTTACAAGTGTATCATGTTTTAAAATTATAAATGGCATTATAAATTAAAGTTGTTCTTATGATAAAAGTCTGGCAAATTCTAAATATATTGTATTTTCTTCAAAATAACAGACAAGCAAAGCCATAAGTTTTTCAGACACTAATAAAATATACAATGCTTGGAACTCTTCATGTTGAATTTGCAGCAGCAATTAATTAACAAATGCTATTCCCATAACTAGCCTATGTTTGATCTCCATGTGCTAAGATATTTGACAAGATAGGTGCTATACCTAGCTTGATTTTTTTTTTTTTTAATAAAAAACATCAATTCTAACATCAGTTGACTCAAAACACAAGGGTTGGGGAGAGTCTAATATCTGCTAAGTGGAAAAAGACAAAAAGGGTATTGGGAAAATGATTATATTCGAGCTTCCAGTTAGATACTACAATCAATGAAAGTTTAAAAATAAACAAGAGGGCTTGTGAGACATCTGTGTCAAAATACACTAATGCTCCAAATTGGTATGGATTTTACTGTGAAAATTCATAAAGCTATTTCGTACTCCAGCTATACTAAATAAACTAGATGTACACCTCCCCCATTTGCCAACAGAAGCTTTAATATTCACTAGGAATGGAAGGAGAAAGTATTCATATATTTCCTCTGTTTTCAACTGACAATTTAATCATGCTCTAATCCTCAGAAATTAGATGCTCAGATCATTGATTTGTGCAGAATAAATAGTATCAGGTTTTAGGGTAGAACATTTTGACCAGTATTCAAGGTAAACTAAACCACAAACATTTCAAGGAATTAGGTTTCTCATTTATATTTCAATTGTGATGTTTTCAAGAAAAAAAATATTTAAAGGTTTTAGAAATATTGCCATAATATTTTAGAGTAGCAGCAAATAATGTTGATAAGGTTATTACCCCTCAGTTTAACTGTGATATTTGCACATAATATGAGGGGAAGGATAACAGCTGTTGCAAGTAATTTCTTTCATTAGCAGAATCCACAAAAATAACCCAAAATTTTGAACTCAGAAATGGTCTAAAAAGCCAGTCTGTTCACACTATTTCTGAAGCCATGGTTCATATTATATTCTTTGAGTTTATGCTAGGAAGTTTATGGATGTCCTTTTCCTATGCAGAATTCACTATTTAGAGTTGTAAGGCATATAGGAAGAAGTAGTATTGTTTGCTTCTGTGTGTAATTTCATAACTTCATATGTAGAATTTGGGCATATTTTCAGTTGCCCTGAGGAAGTCTGGGTGGTTAGTTTCGTTTTGGTTCAATCTCTTGTGCCTGAGGAGCAGCTCTTAAGAGTTCTCAAAACTTTTTCGTGTAAGATATTTATTTATGACAATCACTAAAAGAGTTTTGATTATTTTACTGATCTATCTGAAGATCTAAAACCATCATAGGCAGAATAAAAAGGTCAGAGAGGTAGTTCAAAACCATCTGATGCACGATGTCGTAAACATGTATGCCATAATTCTAGTTCCCTGGTCATGCAGGTTAGGAAATAAATCCCCCTCTATCCTTGCTCCGTAAGACAGACCTCTGTTTTACAATTTTTGCAAGACTTATCCTAAAACAGGTCTATGATAGGAATATCTTCCTGCAAAATATAGATCAGCAAAAAAAGTTGGGATTGATTCAAATTGAAAAAAATATCAAGAGAGGTAGTTGTGAGATACTGAAATCATTTATGGTTTAAATATTGTTAAGATCACCAAAGCGTACTCTCTGCCAGCATATGCCTCCTAGAAAGAGGCAAACCTGCGAGGCAGGGTAGTGTTTCTTTTTCCCTACACAAATGACTCAGCTGTGGTAACTCCCCTCTTTGGAAACACCAAGGGCACATAGCCTGAAGATATTAATCTCTGCTGGTGGGCCAGAATAGGCCACAAATGGACTCAGCTATGCTGATGTAACAGGCAGCTATAATGTCTTAGAAGGTGTCAAAGACTCCTGAAATTCCTGTTATCCAGTCTTAGGTCACCCACAGTAAAACTCCCCACCCCGGGGGAGGTACTGGAGGCATTCCCACCTAGCCTACGCCCAGTAAGAAACCACACTGGGACTTCGCTCAGTGCTTGTTTTTTTTCCTTCACCACATTGGACTTTCCTTACCACCCTGAGCTTCCCAGCATTATCTTCTCTGTCTGCCCATATCCTCAGAAACAAAGAAATATTTTTGGAAATGAAGTGGAGCACACATCAAATTTTATGGTTGAGTCTGAGAAAGCTGATCTTTTAAGTAGTATTGTTCAAGAAATCCACAATGTGTTACACAGAACTGCATATTGCCGAGACAGGCTGATGCCTGTTTTCCTAATGGAATGCCCTTACTATATTGATTCAGTCAAATCCAAATGAACTGAAGGTAAGTCTGCCAAACTGTCCATTTAACATTGTGCTCTTCTACACACTGAACAGGAAAATACCTCAGAGCAACCTAGTCTTTTTGATTTTGAGGCTTGTCAACCTTTCAACAGTTGTTTTGTGGGAGCTTAATGCCATAACTGAGGACATGTCTCACATCCATATGATCTTTCAAATGGAATATCAAGGTGAGTAAGAGCACTTGGAACTGTGGGCCTTCTGCACCTGTCAGTTTCAACTTCTGTTTAAATCGTTGTGAATTTCCTGAACAACCAATTTTTCTAGAACTGTTAAGAGAAATTTAGAAAGTGCTTTGCTTGGAACAGATCTAAATATCAGAGAATGGGGTACAAATTATTCCTATTTATTACCTGTTTTAATCTAGATTATTCACCAGATAGCCAGCCAATAGTTTGAGTAGATCACATTCCTAGTTTTCTATTTTTACTCACCAGACTTTCTTGCAGAAAGAGATTAATGTGTATGTAAAGAATTTAGCTTTGAAACTGTCACTAGTGTGCTAGTATGACAGGTAATGAGGCAATTTGGCAGAAAATCAGAAACTAATTGAGCTCAGCTCACATCAATGCAGCTTTTTCAGCTGAAGCTGTATCTTCTGAAATGAACAGTAGAATTACATAAGACAATATGACATGTACAATTCTAATTGGAAACTCTAATTTAAAATATTTAAAGCATGTTTAGAATAATTTGAGAATCTACAGACATATTCTTACCCAATTAATTAAGTCTCTTCAGTGAGTCGTATAATGACTTAGTGTCAAAAATATAAATTATGAAATTCTTTGCACATATAAATATTCAAGCAACTTTTAAAGAGGAGGGATTTGGTATTTTTAGAAAGAAGATGTCACAACTGCACACCGCTATGCAAAATTAACATCAAGCTTTGCAAAATAGCTATTAAAACCTGTAACTACTGTTAAAATGCCGTTTACTTTAGATAGTAGAGCTTTGGTTTGGTCACACACAAAGGAAGGTTGTAAAATGTAATTTCAAAGCATTTCAAAGATCATTAAATTATTATGGTAATACTGATTTTTAAGTATTTATATTAATTTCTGGGGGTACTGTATGGTGTTACCAGAGCATTGCCACACGTGGTGTTTTTGTTACATTGGGATGGCAATTGAGAATCTGTTAAAATGGAAGTTTTAAAGGCTAAATCTCTCACATAAAAGGCAATACTAAAAAATTATTTGGGGCAGGGACAGATTGTAAATCTACATCAAACTGTTGTTTGAGTCACGTCCACTATGATTCACTTATACTATTTTTATATTCCATATTCTTTGATGAATAAGATTTTTTGCCTATTCAAATTACAAATAATAACATGGATATACTTAGCATATGTAGGAATCCCTGTAGTGCAAGAGGAAATATTGTCTTTTTTTTCTATAAGTAGCAAAGCTCTTGCTTAATAGACTGAATTGAGTCTGCCTCAAAGTCACCAGTAATATTACTGTTAACACTGGGAGCAGAAACAGGACTTCTTGATTTATATGATAGCATCCTCTCCGGTGGTTCACATGCTTTCATTCTCCTTTTTCTGCCATATCTTTTAGGGGAAAAAAAAAAGAAGATAACATGTATTTTGTTGTACTGTGCAAGTAGTCTGAAGCAGTAGGATTTGTGTGAAAAGCAACCATGCTGCCCTAATCGTAGTTAAATGTTTCTTGGTAGTCTTTTGTATTTCATAATATTACAGTTTTTAAACTATGATTATTCTTTAATTCCTTTTGTAAAAATGTCTGGATTTAAAGCAGTAGCAGGGTTTTTTTGATGTTGTTTTGAGGAGTTTTTTTATGTAAATAAATACATTGTTGCAAAGTAAAGGCATTTTAACAAATCAAATGTTATGCACTAATTATCTTAATCCCTTATCAGTATTACTAGACCTGCAATACTTAAATGCTTAACCTAATCTGCCTCGATGCTAATATGCACCTGCTGAATAATTTTTTTTTCTTTTTGTGGAATACTGGGTGCTTCTGATATAAAATATGTCAAGTTTATTCTTATAATTAGCTCTGATGTACAGAATAATCTTGCCTCACAACCACATAACATTTTGAAACAGGAAAACTGAATGTGACTTTTTAATCACAGTTTCTAGATAGAATCAATTTACAAAGGAATTCAATGGTAGTTATCAGATATTGCTAACATTTTTGTACACTTCTTCATAATTCCAGACAAGTGCATCACTAATTATGTCTGGGCTTGACATTACTGACTTTTTTTCCCCACAAAGAAGCACATTTTAGCAAATTCAGGATATATAAACACTTACTAACAGCACAGACAAATGTGCTGTACTTGTTTTGATTAGCTCCCTTTGACAATTTTTCAGTAACTGTTTACTGCTGATTGCTGCTATGAATATCAATACTTCCTTTCACAAACTGCCTCCAGCTAATTTCCATGATTGACTATGACGACGTGAGTGGCATGGACACTGGAAGTCTGCCTAAAAACATTGACAGCTTGAATGATTATATGCATCATTCATGGTAACTCTGTCAGGTTCTCTGAGAATAATTATGAAAGAAACACAGGTCATTACAGAATGAACATGATCTGTCCAAAATGGTTCCCTGGAAGCTGCTGGAGTTTACTTAGTCAATAATTTGCATTGAAAAAAGTAATTCAATATATTTTATTGAAAGGCTGGACAAATCAAGTCTCCTGTACTCCAGTACATTTTCAGAAATGTTATCTAGCATCCTTTTTAAAACTTTTTATGTGATTAAAAACTTAATAAAATTATTACATTCTCAGTTGGTTGTCATAATTGTCTCATCTTAAAAGGACATACAATAATATATCACATATTAAATATAATATTGTGGGATAAAATTTAGGTCTTCCTGGTATGGGATTATTTTTCGTGGTTCAGAATTTCTGTAAATTTATTCAGTTTCACGGTGTTATATACAAATGAATATTTGTCCATTGATTCTAAGAAGTGGGGTGTGTTTTTTTAGAATTAGAAAATTTTGACAGGTTCTGGATGTAGTATGTTTTGGTTTGTTTTTTAATTTAAAGCTATTTTAAAATTGACAGCAACTTTAATAAGGAACTAATACTCTCAACTCTTTTGTCAACAAGACATATATAATGGTAACCATAAACCTATATGGCTTATTTTCTGCTAAATATATAGGTAAAAGAACCTGTTATTGTTGCATTTTTCACTGACAACACTTGCCCATTTCACCACTAAATCTGAAAAGTTCTGTATATTTATTTTTAAAATTTGATTGTATTATGGATATTTTTTTTTTAGTCAATAATGTCATTAAAGCTGCTTGCTAAATCCAGTGCACCAAGCTGAAAGTAACAAGTAAGATTTGGTGAACTGTTATTTTTAGAGGTATAGTAATTCTGGTATGACTTCACAGTTTCAAGTAGAGCATTTTAACTAGATAAGCTCACTCTAACTGTAAACATCTAAACATTTGTAGACCAGTACTGCAGTTTAATGATAGTTTGTAATACGCAAGCACTGGCTTTTCAACAAGACATTTTATGTTAGAAACCATAAAGTGTGTCCAATGAAAGATGATTTGTGTCAGCTAAAACTGTAGCCTGAAGCAACTCACTTTAATCTGGTTATTGCAACCTTGAAGTGCATGTTAGTAAGATGAGGGTAAAAATGTCAAAAGCACAGTTGAGACTGATACTCTAAGTTTCTAGGAACAATGGAAAACTGTCCCGTGTATTCTTTTTTTTCAAACTGGTCAACTGAAATTGAAGTCAAATTGACTGTGGGTTATTATAAAAATATAGGCTATTTTTAAAATATCTTGTTATTTATAGTTATTATAATATATAGTTATTTCTATATTATTTCTTTAGTGAAAACTTCAATTACCAGAAATCTGCACACAAAACACATTTATTGTCATTCAAAGACCTGAAATTATGAAAAGCTTAATTTGCCATTGCCATCTGTTTATCAAATAATGACAGTGTACTGTATTTACAGAGAGGTAGAGCAATATATTATTAATTCTTTAGTGCACTAAATGATACTTAACAGAAAAAAAAAAAGTTAATTTTTTTGTATCTTCCAAACTGTAGTTACAGACAGAATCACAGAATGGTTAAGGCAGTACAGGACCTCTGTAGATGTTTTAATTCAATTGCCCTGCTCAAGGAGGGTCACCTGGGGCTGGTTGCCCAGGTCCATGTCTTTTGCAAATTGTCAAGTATGGAGACTCCACAGCATTTCCAGACAGCCTTTGCCAGCACTCAGTCACCCTCACAGTAAAAAGTGCTTCCTCATGTTCAGGCAAAATCTCCTGTGTTTCAGTCTGTGCCCATTGCCACTTGTCCAGTCACTAAACACCACTGAAAAGAGCCTGGCTCTATCTTCTTTACACCCTCCCTTCACAAAGTTATACATATTGATCAGATCACCTCTGAGCCTTCTCTTCTTCAGGCAGAACAGTCTCAGTTCTCTTGGCCTTTAGTCAGAGCAGAGATGTTCCAGTCCCTTAATCATCTTTGTGGCCTTTCACAGGGTTCTGTCCAATATGTCCAGCTCTCTCTTCTACTGAGTCCAGAATTGGACACAGTGCTCCAGGTGTGGTCTCATCAGTGCTGTGTAGGACAGTAGACAACTGGTTAGCACGGTGCTTGAAAGGTACCTGAATAAGAGCTGGACTTGATCCTTCTTAGTCCCTTACAACTCAGAATATTATGTATGAGTCTATGATTCCATTAGTTCCTGAGACACGTAATACTTTCCCCATTCTGGATTTAATGTGTTTCATAGGATGCAATAAGTCCTTCTCATTCATATATTAAAATATTTATGTCAGTCTGTGTAAATACCAATGTTTATTCTTGATGTGGTTTATTTTTTTTTAGACATTTTAAATTGGATATCTCTGGCTGTTCAAAATTCATAAGTACTCACTGAAGTACTCAATTTTGTTACTCTCTTTTTAACAGTATTTGAAGTATTTTTCACACATACAGATTGCATTCTTTTCTCACATATTGTTTAAAAGGAAGAAAGGTTGCATGTTTGCCTTGAACTCAGTGTCTTTGTTCTATTTTTGAGATTCTCATCCCATATCTTACTTCCTTCCATGAATGAAAAACACTCTGTTGTGCATGAAGAAATCATGCTTCTGAAATGATACTTGATCTGAACTGGTACTGCTAGACATTGTAAAACTGTAGTGGAACATGTAATATGCTATATTACCCTATTGGTACTGTTAGTCACAGATTTTTTTAGATGGCATTCTTTCTTTACTTTAAAAGTATGATGTGGAATCATGAATTCATTACATTTCCTGATAAACCCCTGTTAATTGCTGTGGGAAACATTGCACTGCACAGTTCACAGAACTTACTGAATATGAACAAAAACTTCTGGAATAGAATCTGGAAGGCACAAGCTGCAAATTATCAGCATCTTACTGATGATTCAGACATTGTTTTGGTGATGAAAAATCACACACACACTACTATATCTTCTTTTCCACCCCTGAACACTGACATTAATTTCAGACACAGTTGTACATTTTTCTGTATTTGGCTCCATAAATGAATGTATTCTTCATTGCATATGCTGTGAGATAGCTTGTCTAGAAGCTGCTGAATGATACTGAATGCAGCATAATCAAGGAAAGGGAAAGCATCCTTTATTCATGGTACAAATGGCATACCTTGTACAGGCATATACAGGTATCTGATAAGGTTAGGTATTGTTGCTGTAAATTTTTCTGCCTTCGGGACAATAATGATTAAAAGTAGTGATACTGTGAAATAAAAGGTTTTATGTCAAGTTTAACTTGACAAGCGGACCAGGCATGCATAAGAGAGTGGATAATCCAGCAATGCCCCTTCTGAAAAAAATAATAGCCTCAATTCACATAGTTTTAAACTGCTTGCTCATATGCAGATTTGTAATATGCTTTCATGTACATACAGGTTCATAAATTATTATTTATATAGTACATAAAGAAGCATCTTTTAGGGCTTTGTATATCCTGAAAAAAGAAACTCTAAAGCACATGGTTTGGTATTTAGCACTTGGTATTCTGCTGCTTTGCATTTGTGAACTTTTTTATTGCACTGATCATGGTACTACAAGTTCATGATATTACCACTTGTGCTGGTTTAAAGGTAAACCAGCAGAAGAAATGAACCCAACTCACAAAAGGACTGCAAGTCAGAACTACAATTTAATTGGAAGATCACAACAAGTACAAGGGTACAGAGGAAAAAGTCCGTTTGACCCACAAAATCCAGGTGTGTAACCCAGCACACTGGGGCATGAACAGGATGGTGTTTTTCAGCCCCTGTGCTAAGCACCATCTGGCCCCCCTGAGTACAAAGTAATAAGGAAAGAAAAAACCTGTTGGTGAGGATGATGTCCCTGGTCCGGTCGAGAGTGCCAGTCACAGTCCTGCTGAAGCTCTGCTCCTCCTCTGGATCCGAGAAGAGAGTGAGTCCAGTCCCAGCCAGCTTAGGCTCAGGTGGGAGTGTCCAGTACCTCCCCCAGGGTGGGGAGTTTCACAATGGGTGAGTTATTGTGTAAGGTGAATCATGGCATATTTTTGGAAACCCTGATGGCCCATTAGCAGACATGACCCCTCAGGCTGGGTGTGAAGGTGCTAACGGCTCTCCAGAGGGACATTACCACACCTGAGTCATTGGTGTGAAGACAGGAAACCTTTTTATCTTACAGAGGTTCCCAAGCACCCACCCTGTGGCCTGAGGAGTCAGGTGTGCCCCAGGAAGCTGCTGATCTATTGTTAGCAGCTCATGAGAAAATACATAGAGGGTGTAGAATACATAGTCTTAGCCACACCCACACAGTGACAAGCTGGTCCTGGTCACTATAATGAGGAGACCACTTCCTTCAGGCTCCAGTTAGTCTTCTTTTTCAAGTTTCAATAATTGCATAGAAACATGAAATTTGATGTGTCACATTCCAGCCAGGATTTCTAAATCTGCTGTAAATTTATACTGCTTGTAAAAATTTTAGAAACTACTGTGAGATCAGGTGAAAATAAGAAGTGAAGCTTGGGAAGGCTATATGAATGGGAGAAAGTAATAAAAGCACAAAGGTTCCAAAATACATAGGAGTGAAGGGACAGATTTTTTTGTTTGTTTGTTTTGTTTTGGTTTTTTTTGTTTTTTTTTTTTTTTGTTTGTTTTTTGTTTTTTTGGGGTTTTTTTTGTTTCTTGGCATCTTACCAAGTTTCACAGTTAATTCTGCAACTAAAGTGTGAATAGCTTCATTGTGCCTCTTGAACTGTGGCATTAGAACCAATCAATACTGGCACTGAACTATTGCACATATAGACTATGAAATAAAATGGTCAAGTATACTTTTAAAGAAGTCTGACAGTTTCTCATTCATAACTCTGAAGTAGACCACAAAATATTATTGTTAACTGAAAGGTGCAAAGTATTAGGGTGAAGATGAAAAGCAATCTTGGTAAATTCTTTTACATCATGTTCTATGTGATGATTATACTTTAAGTCCCACCTACTCTTCTTCAGTTTTGGAAGTGAGGACTTTCATCCAACGTTGAAAATGACTTTACACCAGGGGTAGTTAAAACATGAAGGTGAAAAGCCATTATAAATTTCAAAAATTTTATTTTTTGAGTTTTAAAGCTAATAAGCAAATGCTAATAATTCTGGGTTGGAATTTGGTTTATTAAGAACTTGATCACTTTCACAATAGTTTCAGTAGTATTCTTCATACTTCAATAACAGAAAAAACCCTGAAGTCCATGATAGCATAGCCCACCTTCAAATGCAGAATATTAATGAAAGTCTTCTTTATTTGCTTTGCCTAGTATGATGTCATTTCAAAAGGGAGACAGAATTTGAATCTGAAGCAGAGAAATCACCACTTTATGTAAGCAGGTTATTCCCTAAATTTTCCATTGTACCTGGTCCACATTCGTGAATAACTAAGCTCCCAAAGTAATTTGTGAATCTATGGGGATATTCTTCTTGGTCCTTGTGTCTGTTGACAGTATTTTCTTTTTCAATTTCACGACTGTGAAATTGTGTCCATAGCAAAAACAGATCAAGGAATGCTTACTCTGTGAGAATTGGTTTTGAGATTGGTGATAAATTCAATGCAATTATTTTTTTTTATGCGTCTAGTAATAGAATGTTGTTAATATGCATACTGTTAAACAGATGGGATAGAATAAAATATTTAACTGCTCATCCTTTTTTGGTGTAGTGAGTGTTAAAAGTAAATAGTTGATTTGTGGGAACATTCAGAGTCATTGCATATACGTTGATTCCACCCCTTCTCTCACTATGCCATGTAGAGCACTAGAACCCCAGTGTAAGTGGCTGGGTCCAAGGTACATTGTGAGACTTGGTGATGTGAAGAATGCGTTTCAGAATTACCACATGATTTGTGATTTACATTTGGAAGAGTGCTGACAATTGCTATGCAGAAAGTAAAAACCCCAAAATATCTGAAATATTTATCTGAATGAATATCAGTCAAAGGCAGAACAAGAGTGTTTACAACTGTAGCATGCATTCAGCCAAATTACATTTGCAAATTAGTGTTTTGAAGCTACAGGGCTAAAAATAAAATAACTTAATGTGTTGAAATCGTTTATGCTAAGGAAAAATGTATCTATGCCAGCAGCTTGTGTATGAAGTTACAGCCTATTTCAGCCCAATGCATTTTGAAATGGCCGAGATATTAAACTCACAAACAAGGTTGTCAGACAACAAATCAAGCTGAAAATTAACCTTCTAATCATGTAATCTGGTTACAGCTGCCAAAGTACAACTGACAGTTGATTTGCTGTTTGCTGTCCAGCAGAAAATGTCAGATATTCATTTTGATGTGTGTCAATGAGCTCATTAAGTGCATAGCAGCCCATGTCTTTACTACTCCATTGCAGTAGTTTTAAATTACTAAGGTCATTATCTGTACAAACCTGCTACTAGCAAAGTGCAAAGCAGAATTTGTATGTGACTCTTCTGCATTTATTCACTTGCAAGAAATCTGTATTCTTTTTTCAGCAGGTGTACAAAGTAGGTCTTTTTGAGGTCATTTAATATGTTGGCTTTCATGACTGTTATAAAAGTCTTCTACCTCCCTCAACTTCCCTTGAAATTTTACTGAATTTTACTAATGAAAAAATTGTCAACAGAAGAGTCTCTTAATAGAAACTTGCTTAGAAAAAAAAATTGAAATTGAGGCACAGTTGAAGTATATGGTTTATCAAAACAAAAATGAGAAGACATTATAAATAGAAGACCACTAAGAAATGTTGCCTGCATATGTTTCTTTCAAAAGGATAATTTGCCCCCCACCCCCCAAATGTTCTAAGAATAAATTAACACTTGTTGACTAAATTCTTAGACTCCATGTAGCTTGTTTTAGTTTCAAATTTTGCTTGTTTGATTTTGGGGTTTTGTTTTTATTTAGGGAAAAGCTGTAAAACGTTAAAGACAATGGTTTATGAAAATGTACATAATTGACACAATTTTAGCTACTACAGCATAAACACTGTCATTATAGTAATGGATTGCAGAACTAACCATCAGAGTAAGGAGATTTTATGGTACCAAATATATGGTAATCGTAGGAAAAATACATTCTTCAATACACATAAATATTTACCTACTCTTTTTGCACCATTTTTCATTAGAGATTTATATAAATATTTAATTTCAATGAAAAACAGTAGAACATACTATATCCTTTCTACACTATAAAGTGTTTGTTTCTGGTTTTCTATCAATACTCATTAAGAATAAATACTTTCTGTTGTTTTTTGTAATTACCTGCAGTCCTACTTCATCATACAGATCTTAGGAGAGAACCTGTTAAGTTTTAAAATAATTAGAGCATGAGGGAATGTATTACTTGTTTGGTGAACAGTTTTATAAAAAATTTATCAAGAAAAAGAGAACAGAAAAGCAATTGCTAGTAACCTGATCATTTGAGATCCCATGCACCCTTCATGCAGATATGCTTTAAGAAAAAATTGTGAGAGAAGCTTCCAAGGTCTAGAATATAATGTAAATCATAGAATCATAGAATTATTAAGGTTGGAAAAGATCTTTAGGGATCATCAAATCCAACCATTAACCCAGCAATACCAAGTCCACCACTAAACCATATCCCCAAGTGCATGTCTTTTAATTGTCTCCGGGGATGGTTATTCTACTACTTCCCTGGGAAATTGTTCCAATGCATGAACACTCCTTCAGTGAGGTAATTTCTTTTCAATTCCCAGTCTAAACCTGTCCTGATGCTACTTGAAGCCCTTTCCTCTTGTCCTATCACTTTTTAACTGGGAGAAAAGACTGACTCCTGCCTCACTACAACCTCCTTTCAGGCTGCTGTAGAGAGCAATAAGGTCTCTTCTGAGCCTTTTCTCCAGGCTAAACAGCCCCGGTTCCCTCAGCCACTCCTCATAAGACTTGTTCTCTCCTCCTTTCACCAGCTCCATTGTCCTTCTCTGGACACACTCCAGCATCTCAATGTCTATCCTGTAGTGTGGGGCCGAAAACAACACAGGATTCAAGGTGTAGTGGGAGATCAGCAACTGTATGTGGAATATGAAAAGCAAACAGTTGGTATCTAGTGGAGTTACAGAAGAGAGATTATGGCAGTGAAATTCAAAAGAAATAGTAATATTAATGCACAGGAAGTGGCAGAAAAGGAGTTGCGCATATGTGTGTAACCTTAATGCAATCACCTGCTTCTTCAATTAAACGAGATCGTGACAAGGAAATCCATATTTGCCCTTGAACTTTATGCTCGGGTATATTTCTACCTAATTTCACCAGTGTTAACAACGATGTTGGGTTAGGATTTATTCGTAATATGTTGAATGATAGGTATATAAATGGTAAAAACTCATGAAATTGTAAAAAAGTTTTAAACTGCTAAGAACAGCAATTGATTCTGAAGCAAGTCAGTAGATGGTTTTGTTTGCAGAATAGTGCATAAAGAGTATTTTATCAAAGCTTGTGTGAAGTCTAGAGTTCCTTGTGAATCTGTGTTCACAGGAAACATTCTCTCTACATTCACACCCCCCCGCCACCACACAGAGACTACC
>VXBX01006138.1:44790-132784 GCA_013400415.1 Scytalopus superciliaris
ACTTCTCTCTTCATTCCCCCCCCCCCCCCCCAACAGGATTCTGAGGTTTTCCTTTTGATAGTAACATAGAAAGCTCAGTGAGTTCCTATCTCCCTGCAGTTCTTTCCACAGCTCACTTGCTACTCTGATCTATTGTATTGCAGGACACTACATTGCTTAAAAAGTCATTTTCATTTTTTAAGTATTTTTATCTTTATCTTATAACACTAAAAGTACAATAAAAGCAATTGTTCATTGTCTTGAACTCTGAGTCTCAGTCATTAATTTAGTCCATGCTTCTGCAATATGCTCTGCATGAGCACAGGCATTTTGCCTGCATGCAGACTTTATATGATCTTGGACATAAAGCAGAGTTTTCTATATTATTTTTTCTCTGGTTCCTGTGGAGACTTAATTAAGCCACTCAGGCCAGGTTCTATTTTTAAATATACATATTTAACAAAGTGTGATGACAAAACAATTTGCTATCTTTCCTTTTTCTTCTAAACAGTAATAGCACAACCGTAATTAAGCTATGGGATCATATTATGCTTTTTCTTTTATTTTTCAAAGAATCCTCATATTATTAAGTCAACTCCCACAGCTGAAAATTGTGGCATATTTTTAGTAAGTAAATCGATCTAAAACAATAAAAGTAATATGAGATAAGAAAAGGATCTTTGTGTTCAACATGAATAATAGGTGTTTAATTGCATATGGTATATTATGTCAGTGATGAAAATTACGACAATGTTTGGGCTTGTTCAGTAAAGTGAGAATTTCTCTGAATAGTATGACATTCTCTTGACATAAAGCCGTCCTTCAGGATAAGTACCAACAGCTTTGTTTTGTCTGATAACTGGGAGTATGTAGCATTTATGTAGCACTTCCTCTGTTTAAAATGAAAGATTAGAGGTCAGAAAGTATGTCTTAAGAGAAAGACATGAAAGAAAATCTTTAGATAAGAGAAGATGAAAGGGTAAAAAAAAAATAGTTTTCCAATGAATAAAAAGTTTCTGTAAGAAAGGTTTTGGTTTGTTTTTTTTTTTTTTTATATTGGGGGCAAGATGAGAAATAATGGTATAGAATTGAAATATGATTTTATCTACATAATAGGAAAAACATTTTTAGAGGACTAATAAGATCTGGAATAGCTGGGAACCTCAACTGGATTCTTTGTATGAAAGTTCATCTAAATATTCCTCTGAAATATTCTAAATTTAGCCAAATGGTGTGGCAATGGAAAAAAAATAATCAAGGTATGTTGAGACAAATACAAACTTCAGTCCTTTTTAGGAACTTTTTAGTCTCAGTGAAAAATAAATAAAAAGTGGATAGAAGAAGGAACGGGCAAGATACAACTAGCCTCCTTTTGCCGCAGAAAATACTTCAGATATTTATTGGGTTACTCCATATTACTTCTCTATTTCCCATTCACAGTTATGTTTGATGTCCTGACACAGGTGTAAGCACAGTTCTCTGTTCTCTTTATTGAGGAAGGCACCTTCTTGTCAGTCAGCAGAGTCCTGAATCTTGTGACACCATTTGATTGAGAGGGACTGCATCCTACAAATTTTGAAAATGTGCAGTTGATCTGACTAGAAAAATGATTGAGAACTACTGGTTTATGAGCAGTGACACAGAGAGAAATAAGATCCAATACAATTTGCATTTTTTATAAAGAAGCAATGCCACAGAGCTAGAAAACAGTGTTGGCCTCTTTTCTGTTTCATATTCTATTAGAAACTTTTCAAGAAAGACTCAATTATCCTCGAAGAAAGGTGGAATATTTTAAATTTACAATACCATAAATTATAGGACCAAATATGGAAAAATATTGCTGCAATAGTTTGAACAGTATATTAATTTCTATAATCAGGATTTTTGTCATGGACTAGACTGTTCATTTGATGGAACTATAACTACAAAATTTTCTTGAAAACTCCTTGAAAGCAAAATTAGCTAGTAGTCTACAATACTTGGGGATTGGAGCTAGGTGATCTTTAAGGTCTCTTCCAACCCAAACCATTCTATGCTTCCGGTAACTAAACACGGAAGACTATTTGAGATATTTATGTTCCTATCTATTAAAATTGATGTTGACAGCAAAATTAGAATACTCCTTCCAATAACAATTTTTAAACTTTTCACCTTCACAGATCAGAATTACAAATTTCATTATATCATGATGCTCTTTGTCTTTTCATTGCTGCTTGCACACAATAAAAGGAATTGTGATTAAGTGATTTTCATAGCCTTGGCAGAATCAGGAAAGTGCCTGCTGCTTTTGAACTCTGTGTGCTTCTCTTATGTTTGCCTTTGTCTACAAAACTGGTTTTGAGTGAAGTGTTCATTCCCATTTATACCATTCCTTTTCTTATTTTTGTAGCTTTTTCATTACTTATATTTGAATTTGTAATTGAATTTTTTGGTTCCATTAATGCTTTTGGTGTAATAGCAGCCTTATTCTGACAATAACAGCCTAGAAATAACAATGTACAAAATTGTTTCCTCGATGCAAAAAAGTTATTTTTGTCCAGTTCTCTTACTACTAACACACAAAAAGTAATAGTAGAAAACCATGGCGTGCAGGCCAGATAAAATGTTCAAGGAAGTTAAAACTTAAGCTGCTTTTTACAAATGCAATCTATAAAACTTCTTTTATTCCTAGTTCTTTACTTTAAACTCGCTGCACATATTTTGCACTCCCAGAAAAAGAAAACCTGATGTCTTTTTGCTTAGAATTTGTGTTTATTATAGATTGTATTTTCTGGAACAGGGTGAAATGAAATAAATTTCAAATGTATAAAAGAACTTATATATTCTAGGATTGTAAACTCAAAGAACATATAAACATCTATACCATTATACATTTTCACTAAAAAAAGGTTGCCTTTTTTTTTTTTTTGAACAGACTATGCAATAGTTTCCAGGGGAGGTTTAAGTTAAAGGTATTCTTCAACTAATAAGTTCTCACATACTGTGGCAAAGTTTCTTGAGTCTAGCCTAGTGAATGGCCAAATCTGTTTTCTGAAGGGAAAGGAAAAAGAGGAAGGCCTGTTCTTAGAGCTGTCAACCTGCTCTTCTCTTTGTCCTCCATCCTTTGTATTTCTCAGTAGGAATATGTATTTCAAGATAAAGGAGATCTTTCTCTTATTCCATACCAGGTTTCAAAGGCAGGCCCTACAGACTTCTGATTGCCAAGCTACCTGAAGACCTAGTAACTATTTTCCTTTTTGCTTTCCTGACTTGAATATAGTTTTCTGTTGAACCATCCAAACCCTCAAAAGTTCTGGACTAAACTGATTATTTGAATGAAAGTGAAAGATTCAAAAACCCAGTGACAAACCCAAAAATTACAAGGAACTGGTGAGATAAAACATATATTTCTCAATTAATTTTTCTAATGAATGAAAATTCTATGACTATTTTTGTCAATGGGCTTTACATTCAGTGCTTTTAATCTGATTTGCATTCTGTAGTTCATGGCAGAATGTTGTCCAAGAAATGGATAAATTGCCTCAAAAAATGATTTTTAGTTGTTTCAACTAAGTGAATATGAAGGGCCTCAGCCTCTGTAGTATGCCAGACTTATACAGCTGCTAATGTTCTGCTTAGCGTAATGGTTTATAATGATCCATGATGATTATGGAGTAAATAAGGATCTTTAGAACATCATTTAAGTAAAGTAACTTTCAGAACAAAACTTAAATCAGATTTCAGTAATCACTCCAATTCAGACTGTGAGTAGTGTCTGCACTCTTTTTTCTCAGATAAATTTATCTTGCATTTGAATTTCAGCAGTACCAAAAATTACTGTTGTACTCAATTTTTTATCTTATTGGTGTGCATATACAAATACAAGCAGTGCTGGTAAAACTGCAATCACTATTTCATTTAGTGTCTTAGGAATATAGCCTTTTCTGCAATTCATCATGTATTTGAATAACTAAAATCTAGTGTAATTTGTGAATAGCTAATTTGAGAAATTTGTAATAACTTATGGACAGTGCCATTACTTCTGTGCTGTGATAGACTCCCTGCTTTTGCTATATCTTCCTTGCAGTTTATCATATGACCAAAAATTTTGTGCTGAGGGAACAATAGAGAAACTGAAGCTGAGAAGAAGGGAAAAATAAGGATGTGACATGAAGCACTATAATTAGAAAGCACACTTCTTTATTGAAAGTGTTATTAAAAGAAAAAAAAAAAAAACAACTTTTCAAAAGCTGTATTAATAATCACTAGCATTACTGAAAGGCTGTTTAACTTTCAGTTACAAAGATATACTTTATGAATATGAAGGAACCACTATTCCCTTTCTGGTTAAATGTTTGTCAAGATCCCTAATTCCACCAAAAAAAATAATTTTGAATACTATGAATCTCCTTTTAAAACATGTTCTTGTTTTCAAGACTATTTCTAAAAACCTGTTTGCGCTTCTCCAAAACCTTCTGTTATCAACATTTCAAGATCTTCAGAAATTACCATTTTGGAAGACAATTGGTTTCTAAATTCTTTGTTCTGTTCAGGTGGCAGTAGCTAAAATACCTGCAGTAGAGTGCATCTTTTCTACTTGCTAAAAGTGCATATTTAGCTGCAGAAATAAGTTAATTCTTAACAATATATAGACAAAATATGTGAGTAATTATCTATTAGGGGATCCAGTAGTCAAACTAGTTTGTTTGACTACAATGTTTGCTCTTTCTACTTCTTTTTCTGCCTGTACCTACCTAGGACTAAGGAGGTAGAACTGTGTTATAGATAAATCTGAATGAGAATATCACTTGTTATTGTTGACATTACCAAATAATGGGCTAATTATTATTGTGCAATAGATTTTCTTGCACCAAAATGTTGGTTTGCTTTACTACTCTGGGGACATTTTCAGCCACATTCAACCTGCAGATGTCCACAATTGTTAGTTTTCATTTGTCTTGCACTTTTTACTATTGTATGACAGATAAATGGAATTTTTTTTCTAGCTACTCATTTTCTAAGACAGGCAGTCTTGTAATAGCTTCCAGAATAAATAGTGGTTTTATTCCTACCTTTTTTCTGCTATGGGTGGACAGGGATAGGTGGATAGGGAGACAACAAAGGACAAGCGAACTTCTTCTCCCATATACAAGAACCAGTAATTTTTAATTCAGTATCTATCCGTAGTGTGTGTCTATTCATGTCTTCATCTTTTTGTCCTACTAAGTCTGTGGGAAATCAGAAGGAAAAAGAGAAAGTCTATATATTAACACAAATTGCACAACATCAAAAGCTGGACATTATTTGCAGTGTTTTTGCCAATAACTTCATAGTAATAATAGTGGTTAAATAAATCACCAGAGCCTGGCTCCATTTCCAGTTCTGCCAATGGACTTTGAGAAATGAATTTTGTAGGACTTTATCTCAACTATTCCATCTATAACAACAGATAATGATGCTCATTTTTGTGCAAAGTAGGAATTGCATAAATTGCTTAACATTATTTTTAAATGTCTTCTACAGATTTAAAACTCAAGTTCAAATCTTTATTTCTTCAGCAAGTGCAAAGTTTCTTCTTATCACTCAGAAACCGTACATTCATAAACATTGATTTTGTGGAATCACATTTCTGATCTTTATCCCTTTTAATGCATATGTTAACTTATGTGGAACAAGAATAATTCAATTCATCTCAAGATTGCTTATAGCACTCAAAGTTTTCCAGGAGTACTTTTGGAATTTTTATTGCTTTCTTTTTCAAGTGTGTGTTTGGGGTTTGGGTTTTGGGGATTTTTTTCAGATAACATATATTTATTAACGTTAACTGATGTCGCACAAAGGAAATCTAGTTCGAAATCAGTTCTTGTGGAAGTCTGTGTAAAACTTGGACAATTGACTTTAGTTTGTGATGCACTTTGATAGTTTCCAATGAGCAAATTGTAATGACACAAAATTAAAGGTGAGCAAATAAGTTGTTTTAAATGAAACTACTGCTGTGATATCTGAACTTTCTCTTTTTAACTGCTTTGAACAAAGTAAATATTTTCTGTTCTTCTTCTGTTTTAAAAAAGGTATATTTGTTTTCCTTTGAGTAGTACAGTGTTCTTCTCTTGAAGTGGAGGTTAAGGTGTCTGCTTTTTGGGGGTTTTATATCCTGTTATGCGATGCATTTGAAGTAAATCCTGCCCTTTCTAACTGAAGGAGATAAACCCTAAACTCTTTTGTCTTTTTCAAAATTCTTCCCTCAAAAAGAATCTCTTCCACTTGAGTGGTCAATGATTGTACTACACATTGGATAGAGATAAGAACTCCGCTGCCAAGGAATCATTAATTAAAATTAAACCAAAAAGGAAGGACAACTGTAAAATAACAGTAGGCAAAAAAAGAATGGAATTGATGGTGTTCTTGTCCATCTGCCTTTTTGCAGACGTTCTACAAGGTTATCCCTGCTCATACAGAACAGTGGCAATAGCATATTCTCATGGATAGAATGTAGCCAAGTGCATGTCAAGCACAGAAGCCACAGGTGAGGCATTAGTTTTAATGGAATCACTACCAAAGCAACAACTCAAAGACATGTCAGGAATCCTGTAAGTGAAGAATTGATTATATTTTCTTGAAAACACTCACTAAAAGAAAAATCTTACAGGAGGAATAAACATGGAAATAGTAACTCGTTTTTGAACTGCAACTGTTGTGCATTGGTTTGTCTAGAAAGGAGTTTTTCATTCATCTGTACTGAATTCCCTCAAGAACCTTCACTCATACATTAAGATTTTCCAGGTAGCTGCATCAAGTTTAATATAACTCTTATTTTGTCACCAGCTGACCTCACTTTGTCAGACAGCTAATTCTTTGTCATCAGCTCTATCACCTATTTCAATATATACTTCCTGGCTGATAAACAACAGGTGTTTGAGGCAAGACATGTATCTTACTTCTTAACTAACTAGAATTTTTGCCGATGGTTATACAATCTATTTGGTGGCAAATAGTATTTGTGTTAGTGGTGTATGTGGACCAGGACCCCATGCCTGTACATGTGGTTTGTACTCAACTCCTGTAAGGCATTCTGTGTGACTTATTTTTGGTTGCTCATGCTGCTCTGATTCTGTCGCTCCAGAATATGTAACAAATCCTCTTCAGAAAAGTCCAATTCAGAATACTCACGTTTTAAGACTTTGCCGTCTATGAAGGTGTCTTGTACTCTTTCTTTTAGACTGTCAACTGTAAACTCACATACTGCTCTTGTAAAGCTTCTTTCTTCTGTGGTCATGATGAACTTCCTTACCTACCCCTAGAAAGTGGCTTTCAAGGAGACTGTTTTTAAAGCATACATTGTTGTCACGAGAGCTAATTTAAAGCCGCTGCCACAAAACTGAAGAGTCACACCCTTAAGAAATTGTTCTTGATTTTTTGCCCATTTCTCATTGATTTCTTTTTCTTGGTCAGATATGCCAAAACACTGTTTTTACACTATCTGTGTATCTGTAATATGTTTTCTTGCTGTATTCCAGTGTTTTACTCCAAGTATCACCTCATGACCATGTCTCACATACAGCTGTGTGATAACAGTTGCTCTCAATAGCTTTGTATGTGTTTTCTACATATTATTGTAACTTTTGATCTTCATACGGTGACGCTTCTAGTAACATTATTTCTTTGTCCACGAGCAGAGTCCACAAATGACAAGAAAGTCAGACAAATCTTAGCAATACTTATATGCTGCCTGGTATCCAGGCAAACCTACCCTTTGACATTTTGGTAGCAGGCTGGATTGGCAAACTGAAAGATCAAATATCTATTTCCATGACTTGGTAGACTTTCAAATTACCTTTTTGAATGCAGGAAGTTATTTATTAGTTAAATTATGGACATCATCCATTATTAAATCTTGATCTTTGTTTTTCTCACAGTGTCTGATTACCACAGCTAGCAAATTGTGGATATTTTTTTAAGATTGACATACAGCTATTGACAGACACCTTCTCTGTGTTGTTCTCAACATGTATATGCAGAAAAAGTGATGGTGAAGGAGACTTGTGTAATGTTATAGCACCTCATTAGTTTTAGAACTAGATTAGTTTTTATTGCTCTGTTAAAGATGCATTAACAGATGAAGACATTGAAAAATCAGAAATCAGAATTTGTCAGAAATGATCAAACAACATCCAATGTAATCAGCGTTTTATTTGCCTATCCAACCCAATTTACTGTCCATTTATTTATATGCATAAGCACATCTATATATGTTATAGTTAGAAGTTACCATGCAGTATAAAAAGTATTGTATATTAAGGAATTCAGACAAAAAAAAAACCCAAAACTGTTGTGTTTTGTTTGTACTGCCGTTTCTGTGAAATCTAGGTGCATACAGAGGACTGGAAAGCACAGTATAGAAGTTATTCTTAGTTTCACTGATGCCCTGACTTTATTCCATGTGATTAATTTGCAGGCCGAGGTCAGATTCAAACTCATGCATTCAAACTCAAACATCACCATCGCTGGGACCATAGCCTATGTCATAAAAGTGAATGGGTTGGTGGCAATAAAAATCAAGTAATACATTGCTCATATTTAATCTCTAGTATTTAATGGCCAGATAGTCTAACTGCTTTCACATATGCTAAACACTGTACTGAGCATAATAGCTTATTTTTCACAAAAGCATAATATGTTTGCCCGAATGTATTTTCCAAAGCGGTATCCAGTCTTCTTTTGAGTACATGAAGAGGTAGGGAATCCATAATTTGATCCAATGGTGAAATATTTTTTATTTTGCACTTCACGCCTGACAACTTTCAACTGTCTGTAGCTAAATGTCTTGTTAGAATTATTTTTGTTCAAGCCTGGAAAG
This sequence comes from Scytalopus superciliaris, assembly GCA_013400415.1. NCBI lineage: Eukaryota > Metazoa > Chordata > Aves > Passeriformes > Rhinocryptidae > Scytalopus > Scytalopus superciliaris. The sequence continues at coordinate 53,606 of VXBX01006138.1, forward strand.
CTTTGTTATTAAAACACAGAGCCAGATAATCACAGTTGTGTTGCCCCTTAATCCAACTGTTATCTTTGAATTTCATTCAATATCTTTTAATTTCATGGAAAGAACTGCAGTTAGTGGCCAGCAGTGTACAGCAACACATCAGCAGTTTCTGGGAAAATCATGTGGACTTCTGCTGACATGAAGGTTCCAACCAGTGCAGTCAGAACAGGACAGCAGTCACATCTCAACCTAAAAATTGTTCCCTCAAGAGTGTATAGAAGTGTACCACTGCACTGGTTTTTGCAGAAAATAATTTGTTTCTGATCACACTGGCATTATGGCTATCTGTATCTGCGCTTTCTATGCAGGGTTCTCTAAGTGATCAAGGCCCTATATTATCAGGACTTATGCTTCCAAGAAGACAATTTTACCTTAAATAGGTTGAAATGCTCTTTGACATACAGGCAGTATTTAGTTCTTTATGAAAGAAAAAAAAAACCCTCTGTGTTTTTTAATAATTGAGTAAATTAGCCCTTTAATATTTCCTTTCTCTCATTCTAAGGCATTTTTTTCCAACCTTCAATTGTTTGTGTGGGGTTTTTTTCCTATTTAACTAGATACATGATACTAGTATTGTTATGCATACAGTTTTGCAGTGTTAGTGTTCACAAATTTTGTGTAATGATTAAGTCTAAGCGTATCTTTTTTTTATATGTTTTTAAAAAATACACCTTTTTGCCACAGTTTTATGTACACCAATTTGCCTCAGACTGAATCAAAAAGTCACTGCTTTCTAGGGCATGGGCAATTACACTTAATATGCATGCTGTATATTCCTTGCTAATAATTTCTACTTCATCATCTATTTTCATCATTCATTATTTCTTTTTTAGTCTGCTTCAAACATTGTATTTTATAACAAGTTATTGATGAACAATGCACATGGCATTGCCTAGATGTGGTAGTTTAACTATGATTTAATTCCACAAAACCTGGCTAAAGCTATCATTCTTGATGACAACTCTGATTTGACATCTGTCAGTTCTGAATTCATTCCATGCTTATATTGCTCAGTGTTGGTTTGTTTTCATGATTAATATTATTATGCTCTATCCCAACAAAGAACTGTTGTATAGAAATAGATAGCTTCATCAAAAAGATCTGTGATTTTACAAAAAACAAATCAGTTTATAACATAATTATCTAATTAGGGATTATCTAATTTCTGCAGGCCATGTCAGGATTTTTTATTATGCCGATACCATTTATAAAAGACAACTTAGGTAACCAAGAAAGTGGGTGTGATTCTTGTGTTTTTAATTTTGTGTTTTCATCTGTATTGCTTTTAAAAAACTAACATAACTTTAAAGAAAGGAAATACAATTCAGATGTTGGATGTTCATCTGATGTGCTTACTGGTGTTTTTCTCTTTTCTACGGTATGTAGTGTACCATTCTTTTCCAAAACATGGAGTTCAGAGAAGGTGAACTGCAATGTTATTTCCATAAAAATATGTACAAAACAAAATTGAAATCCAAATACATATTTTTGTTGGGAATGTTTATGCAGTCATCCATTCAATGCAGAAGCTTTACTTTCTGAGCTATCTCACAAATAAAAAGCAACTTCTGTGTAAAGGGCTCAAAGAGATCCCTTCACAACCAATATTCAGCTAACAAATACCACATACAAGAATTTGGCAAATGGTTTCAGCTAATGAGAAAATTGTGATCTGCTTGTGTATATTGTGAATGTAGAAAAATTGGCTCAATTTGCTCAACAAATTATTCATTGGAAGTTACTGATCACTCACAAAAATACTGTCTTCACTCACAAAAATACTGTCTTCAAATGATTCATCTATTTGGTGTTTCATATGCAAAGAAAACTGATTTTACAATGTCTGTCATACCTTCAGCTGTTCTAGAGAAAGACCCTTTATTGTCACAGCAAAAGGAAGCCTCTATACTTCCATCTCACTAATAAAGCAAAATTGTTTCAAACATAATATACTCCATTTTTTGGGGGGAAAAAATTCCAGTGAAGAATCTGCCAATACCAGACAAAACCAGGAAAGAATTTGGTATCTTACAGAAAATACTGTATGTTGTCTCTTCCCAGTCTTTTAGCTTGTTTGTTCTCATTTAATAACTCTGAAAATGTAGTAACTGTAGGGAAAAGATTTTGTAGTGGTTAACATATCTTCTTTACTGTGTGAATTTGCACAACATAGTCCCTGAACAATAGCAGAAGAAAGGTAGCAGGGAGAATTAGCAAATAAAATACTGTCACTGTCATCACAGCCAGCTGAACGCTTGGAGCAGCATGACACAAAGGATGATTTAATTTGCATTAGAAGAGAACTTCCAGGATTGTGAAGTCTGGAACTTCTCCAAAGGGATCAAGTAGGGCTGGAAAAGTAGTTGACAGGAGCTGATACACATTATGTATGCTGCAGCTTCCTAGTGATTTACTGAGTTGAGAAAAAAAAAAAAGAAAAAGGCGAGTACAGTAAAAGAGGGATAAATAAACTCATAGTTGGAGCAGTTTGCATATGTAAGTGTGAAGATGGAACTGTTACAGGAAGTTAGTAGGATGGGCAAGAAGTCAAGGAAAACAGACAGTGTTAGCATATTTTCTTTTATCCATTCACAAAGTATCCTAGAGCATTTTCTTAAAAATGCATCATTTAAAACAATCATTTTCATAAATCTTTGTGTAACTAATGCCTGAACTGCAGAACCATGCTATATGCCAGTAGAGAAATTATGAATACTGCACAAATGAATACCGCAATAGCAAATAGCATATATATTTGCATGCTGTCATTATGAAGCCTCCTACGTTAATTTTGTTATGTGAAATTACTAATAAATCAGTGACAATTTTATGTGCACCACAATAAAAAAGACATTTATTTCTTTGAAATATACCATATTTCTAACTAAGATGATGTTTAGGTAAGACAATCAATGCATTAGTTTATATCTTAAGTTTAACGTGGTATAATAAAATATCCAATTCACTAGTGCATTAAACTTTTGAGTATACCTGTGCCACTACTTGCTTTTCTAAGTCAAGATAATTATGTTATACAATTTATTTGTTTATATGGATATTCTATTAAATATGAGAATTAAAAAAAAAAAAAAGAAGAGCGGCCTACTGTGGTGAACACAGTACTGTTAAAGGTTTTTTACATTTTGGATTTGTGGTGGTGGTTAAATCTTGACACCATCAGGGAATTAAAGACTTCACAAGGTATGTAAGCAATTTGAAAATTAAATTGTCTTCAGTTTTATCTCATTCCCTCCCATTAACTGTTTAGAAAGATCGTACTTACTAAGTCCCCTACCAGTTCTTATTTGGATCTCAAAAATAGTAAAATACATTCATTTTAATAGTCAGACAGTTACTTGATACAAGCAGGTCTCAAATTCCATCTGACTTGAATAGTAGTTTACATACTAAATGGACAGAAAAACAAGTAAGAGATATAAATGGTAGAGAATCAGAAGCAAAATCATTGCTTTTTTGGGTGGAATGTTACTGGTTTATAGAAAATTTTTAAGCTCTTTAAAATAGAAATACAAAGAAGTTTCAATTGTTAACTTTCATGCATTTATCTTTTTTGTAAGAAGAGAAAAGAATGACTGATCCTCTTATACATTATTTTTATGTCTGAAGGTCACAGTGAAGCAGTTAGGCTGAAATAAAAAGCAAAAAGTTAGCTAGTAATAATTTTCAGGAACCAATCTCTTATAATAGAACAAGATGCTGTGGTTATGAGATACTGAAAGTAGTAACTGAAAGGTTTCATCTGAAGTCTCATGAAACTGTATTTCCAATGTCACAACCTGGAAATTCAGAAGATATTCCTTGTCCACAGAAGGAAATTAAGATGGTTCTGATTCCAAGATTCTGAAATTGTCACAGAGCATAAATCACACTTGAATGTGACTAGTGAGAGAAGAGCTTAATAGGCCAACCGATCATCTGTCACTGTTAAAGAAAGCACTCTAAAGGACAAGTTTACTTAGGGTGGCTTCTCTTTTTCCTTCTGTCGTCTATGTAGATATTGTTATGCTAAAGCTTTCCTAATATAAAATTTACTTGAAAAGAGAAGCTAAAATTAAAGTATAACTAACCTCATGAAAAGTAATGCTGATATAATTTTTGTAGTGTCTGATAAAATTTGATGTATTGTTAATATAAAATGTGTATCAATTTATCCTCTCATTGAATACTTGGGAAATATTATTTCTTTTGCTAGCTACCTCTAAAATTTTATATTACTATTTTGATATGTAATACACCGAATTTATTTTGATGATCAAATAATAATTAATCATATTGTTGTGCAATTTTTTGAAAAAAAATATAATAAAGATAGTAAGGCAGAAGTTACATGTTGAATAAATGTCTTATTTTGGTTAGCTTTTAAAATCTAAAAAAATGTGTAGCAATATTTAAAAATATTTAGGAGTGTCCAGTTTTGGAGATATTCAAAACAGAACTGCACAGAGCCCTGAGCATCCTGCTTTAGCTGACCAGACTTTGAGCAAGGATGTTGGTCTAGGCAATCTCCAGATTTAGCCCTTGCAGTCTCAATGATTCCATGATATTCTGATTTTATATTTAGCACTCAAACACTTGTTTACTTTCACAGATTTAATTAAATTTTGACACCATTTTCAAATATATTTTGGTTTCCATTATAACAGAATTTTTAAATAAGGAAAAAAAAACAAAAAAACACAACACTGTTTCCCCTTACGGAAATCTGAGGGGTTGGCAACTCCTTTAAAGAAAAACTATTCCCCAGATTTAGAATCAAATCAATACAATGATAATAATTAAAGTTATAGCAATAGCATGGTAATACAAATATAGACAAAATGCATGCTTACAATATTCTGACTGAGCCAAAGAAGTCTGCCTTTAGTAGCTATTTCTGTTTAGAGTGTAACATATTGGTATTATTCTTAGTTATTACAGATGAAAAGAAATATTTGGGGCATCTGTGATTTTCCCCAGTTTCCTTCAATCATTTTGAATATTTGCTGTTGCTGTACTTCTAGAATTTCTTTCAGAATAACACTATAAATGCAAATCATATTAACATGTAATACTAAATTACTATTAGTATATATTCACAGAAAAGCAATGGTCCTGCACTGTGTGATAAAGTGTGTAACTACAAACAGTTTCAATCAGAGGAAAGCAACTGGGGAAAAGTACATTAGGAGCCTGAATAGAAAAGCTGTTTGCAATCAGTTACAGCTGAGTACAACAAAAATTACTTTCTAGGGATCAAAGGAAATTAATGATTGACCAGTGTAACCAGAACATCCCACAGCATGTTGAATATTTAATACCATGCTACTTCTGCCCAAAACAATCTGAGGTTTGGCATATATCCACCAAAATAGCTCATCGTTAATTAATTTGCCATGTCATTTTGCATAAAATTAGTAATTAATACTAGTCGTTATCCACTATAGTGAACTTTTTTCAGTTAAAGGTTCAATCTCAGTAGTTTCAAAAGCTTGAAGAAATGGTAATTTTTTATTATTCTTAGAAAAGGACTTGCACATTGAAAAAGGTATTGCAGTCAGAAGAAAGGATATATCAAAGTTTATAGACCAAATACATTTGAGGTTGTTCAAGGTCAATGAATTTTTCCCTCCACTTGCTTGAAATTATGAGTAATAGAATATGAATAACTGGTACTCCAGCTGAAATGAACTACAGCGATGTGTAACACTATATTTAGCTGTCTTTTAAACTGTTGCAGTCTCATTTAACAGGCTCCAAATTGAACCTGTATTCTCCACCATTTTAGAGGGAACATTCAGCCTGAGGTTTTGCAAATTGATTTGAAGAATTTCCAGTAATTATTACTCCAGATGCAGAAATGATGTGTTCTTTGAAGAAGCACTTAAGGGTCACCACTGTAAGCAGTGATCTTGAATAATTAAAAAAGAATAAAAATATTGTTTTAAAACTTGGGGTTTGCTTTATGAAAAAAATGTATTGTTATGTGGAAAAAGTCATCATTTTGGGTCATTTTCCTAATCTGTCTATCCCCCAAACAGAAGTTTATAACTGCAGTAAAATACAATTTATTCTGAGCAATTGTGCAATACCAAACCCCAGGAACTGAAATCCTACAATCAAAAAGCTCAGAGAGTCACTGAAAGCTAACATTACTCTGTGTAAGTCTGCAATGAGCAGGAACAGCCTTGTAGCAGAGAAGTCAGAGACTGGCAGATCACTAGTAATTAAATTAATAGCACTGATCACAAGGCCATGTTTCTTCATCTTCCATTTCTAATATTGCCTCATATTTTCTGTGATACTATTTTCATGTTTCTTGTTTCTAATTGTTAACACTTTGTCTTCCCCTCCGCTCTCCCCCTCCTCTTCCCCCCACCGCCTTGGCTTCTTTTGCTTTTTCAGTTCTTTCTTATAGTTTTGTTTTCATACTTGTTCATATATGTGGCTTCCCTGTTGGCTTAAATCTCCTATTATCTTCCTGCCTTTACTATTACTTTCTCCACTTGCTTTTCTCTTCCTTTCATACCTTGTGCCACATGTCTAACCTCTCCTTGCTTAACTGTATTGGTTTTCTGTCAGAAAGAGCTCCTCCAGCACTTCTGATAGTGCTTCCTGATTCCAATAAAAATAGTTTCATATAAAGTTTGAATGTTATAATGTACAGGGAGCCTAAATCTCTTAATGTAATTTAGGATGTTTTTAGTAACTGGTAATCCACATGAGCATTCATCTGCACTGAATTTAGACCAGATGTATAGTGATGTGCTAGTTTAACTACACTGAACACGTTACCATGCAAACTCCCAATCTAAACTATTTATTAGAGGTGGAATTGCTTTTTCTTCCAATGTTATCCCTTTAAGACAAGCAGTGACAACCAATATATTTGAAAACTGGCTCTTCTCACACAGAGTAAGTTTTCAGGACAGGGTAATACAGTCTCTGAGCACATATCATCTGTCTGGATCATTTTTTTAAAAAGACTAAGCAGTCTCAGCCTTTTAGGATTTCGCTAAATACATTCGGTGCAGAGAGCTTGGAGTGCAACTGCAGGGTGAGCTGCAGGTTGAGCTCCAGGTAGGAAGAGCCTGAGACAAGACAAGGAACCATGAATTGCTGACCCTTGACCCCCAGGGCCCAGGGCCCTCTGGGACAAGGCCGGTGGGTGACACTGAGAGATATGGCAGGAGCCAAGGACTCAGGAGGAAGAGCAAGACTTGGTGCGCTTGGACTGTGAGGGATCTGGTCTGCCTGAGAGTCAAGTGGGGCAGATGTTGGCTCAGTGGAGGGGCTCTGGTCCCAGCAGTGAAAGCCCCTGGTGCTGGGAGTGTGACTGCCAGAGTCTCGTGAATGGTCAGATTGGGAAGTTTCCCCGGCACATCCCTTCCCATTGAGTGCTATTAGGTCTTGACTTCTAGAAATAGCGATAGCAGCAGGATTGTTTTTTTTTTCCCCTGGGAAATTGGCATTTGTACATCGGTAAATGTTGCTCCAGGTGCTGGATTTGATTCTCACTGTGTAAGAAGCTTTTCACTAGGCACGATGCCCTGGTTTAAAAGCCATGGGATAGCAGAACCCATGCTGGAGGTTTTTGTTTTAAACATAAATTCTTTATGGTAGGTAAAGGTGTTTTGCACAGGAATGTGGTATTGTGAAGTGCAATGTTATACAGAGAGTGACAAAGGAATTCCTGTTAGAACTTGTTTGGAACATAAAAGAAGAAAAAAATGAAGACGTCTTTATGACTCAGAGCATGCCAATGATCAGGTGTGAAAAAAAAGAAATGCAATCACTGCATGAATTGAGATCTATCAACTACCAACAGACAGAAGAAAAATCTGTATGTGAGAAATATCCCTTGACTGAAATTTCCGAGACAGCCAAAAACTGTGAAGCAAAGAACTTTATTAACAGCATGTGCTGGGTGCCTCAGCCTGTGGGAGGGTCTGAGCACACACAAGGGTTGGGGATCACACCTTTTATAGTCTCTGACATTCACAGGACCACACCTTCTTGGAAGCCAACCCCTACCAGGTCAGGCTTCACTCCATTTCCTTAAAAGGAATAATTGGATTTTATTGGCTCTTGCAGGCCCAGGGAGGACCCATCTTCTCTGGGTAGTGTGTCGTTTCTTGGAGGCAAACTCCTCCCTGAGTCTGCTCCACACCTTTCCTTAAAAGAAAGAGATGTGGGTTCTTAAACCATACTGGTTACTTTTAGGTGGGAAAAACTATTATGGCTTTGCTTGAACTTTCCTCCCCTAAAATACCCAACCCTTATTGGCTGCCTTAAGGAGGGAAAGGCAGTTATGCCTTGTTCAAATTTACTAAGTGTTTCAAGGCAAGCTTCAAAATTTTAAGTTTTAAACAACTGTGAATCCCTATCCCAGCCAACAAGGTCTCTTGGCAGTGGGTCCAGATGGGACCCTTTGCCCTACATGCTTTCCATCTCATCTATTTTATACCCCAAACACTCCACAGACTCCCCACATACAAAATGATCTCTTAGTAGCCTACAAACAAAATGGCCTCCAGGCAACCCAACTCAAAATGGCTCCCAGGTGTCTTGTCTGTCCAACTTTCACCTGCTTGTAATGAAACTGTTTTTTTATTCCTCACATGTATATTGAGGAAAAATTTTTTTTTTTTTTTTTTTTTAAGAAAATGGGAAATGTTTTCAGTTGGAAATCAGAAGTAACTTTCTAAACTCTGAGGAGAAGGTTTAGAATCGCTTTCCATGAACTACCTAGAAATTAATGCAGGAGTTTGCTTTATAAATTATGGTGGCTTCTTATCATAGGCAGTAAGCTAGTGATCCCTTCAGAGTTTCCTGTGGACCTAATGTAGAGGTGGCCAGTTAATAAGAATTATTCATGTCTCCATCCTCATTATTCCCTTTTATTCACATTTTACATTAATTCTTACAGTTCAAGTTTGGAGAAGGTCTTATCACTCTCCATTTTCTTGAAGTCCCTAATACCATGACATAAAATCAATGGACATACATTCCCTCTAAACTTAATAGCACACTTCACCACTCGGATGAGGTTAGTAAGAAGCAGTTTGTTTTGTCTTGCTGCATCACTGTATGCTTTGCAATGTTGCCTCCTAGTTCTTTATAGTGCAGAAAAAGAAAAAAAGGCAAATTCTCAATTCTCTATAATGTAAATTCACTCTACCACCACTTGAATTGCCAGGGCACAGTACTGGTTTTTGGGTTTTTTTAGAGGAGACTTTTTTAAACCTTGGATGATTAATTATGTCATAGTACATTATGAGAGTGCTTTATTCCTGACTAAGCTACATTTTCACTGAGGCATTTTACAAGCTTTATTTGATGTAAAGCATGATTTAGATACCATGGCAATGTAACCACTGGGGAAAAAATTGCCTTTTGTAGCCTAAAAGTGAGTTTACAAAAATTTATCAAGAAAGAAACTTTTAAGTAAGCTTGTTAAGTGAATCAATGCAGTTACGGATTTATACTGACCTAATAGAACAGTTTGCAACTTGGGATGAATTTAAATACTAAAACCAGTGCTAAATGATTTTTCTTTTATCCAAAGGAATAAATTGAATCAAATCCATTAATATAGATGCCACATACACTTGTTAATAAAAATATATGAAAAAAATTACCTTCTTAATTATTCAAACACAAGTGGCTGTACAGAATTATTTAGGTTCGAAACAACCTTTGAAATCATCAAATCTGTTAACCAAGCACTGCCAAGCCCACCACTAAACCATGTCCCTAAGTGCCATGTCTGCACATCTCTTAATTATCCAGGGATGATGTGTCAACCACTTCCTCTGGGCAGACTGTTCCAATGCTTGATAACCCTTTTGATTGAAGAAATTTTTCCTAATATCCAATCTAAACTTTCCCTGGTACACAACTTGAGGCCATTTCCTCTTGTCCTATGGCTTATTACTTGAGAGAAGAGACCGACCCCACCTTGCTACGACCTGCTTTCAGGTAGTTGTAGAGAGCAATAAGATCTCACCTAAGCATCATTGTTCTTCAGGCTAAACAACCCCAGTACCCTCAGCTTCTCTTGATAAAACTTATGCACCAGACCCTTCATCAGCTTTGTTCCCATTGTCTGGACACACTCCAGCATCTCGATGTCTTTCTTTTAGTGAGAACTGAACACAGAATTTGAGGTGCAGCCTCATCAGTGTCAAGTACAGGGGCCAATTACTGCTCTAGTCCTGCTGGCCACACTATTTCTGATACAAGCCAGAATGCCATTGGCCTTCTTGGCCACCTGGGCACACTGCTGGCCCATGTTCAGCTGTCTGTTGACAAGCAGTTCCTGGTCCTTTACCACTGGGCAGCTTTCCAGTCACCCTTTCCCCAGTCTGTAGCACTGCATGGGGTTCTTGTGATGCAAGTGCAGGACTCAGCACTCAGCCTTCCTGAACCTCAGGCAATTGACCCGGATCTATGGATGCAGCCTGTCCAGATCCCTCTGCAGAGCTTTCCTGCCCTCCAGCAGATCAGTGGTCTGACCCAAGTTAGTGTCTTCCATAAAATGACTGAGGGTCCACTCAATCCCCTTTCTCCAAGTTGTTCATAAGGATATTAAACAGGTCGAGCCCCAGTACTGAGCCTTGGGGAACACCACTCATGACCAGCTGAGTGTAACTCCATTCACCACCACTCTCAGGGCCTAGACATCCAGCCAGATTTTCACTCAACACAGTGTACAGCCATCCTTCCAAGTGATAAGCAGCCAGTTTCTCTGGGAGCATGATATGGGAGACAATGTCAAAGGCTTTACTAAGTCCAGGTAGACAACATCCACATCTGGCTGGGCCTAATGGCCTAGTTGTCCTGTATATGCTGTATGATGGCACTCAAGATAATCTGCTCCATAAACTTCCCTGGCACTGAAGTCAGGCTGAAAGGCCTATAGTTTCCCAGATCCTCCTTCAATCCTTTTGGTAGATGGATATTTAAGTAGGTGGATTAGTGAAGGCAAAAAAAAATTGGTAGAAAAAGAACATTTATTTTCTTAAATGTGTAAGTAAGAAATTTCCACATAAAATATTGAAGGATCATTTATAAAGTAACCATTTTATTCCATAGGGTTATCACTCTTCACAAAAAGATTAAGAATTTAAACCATAACTTAACTGCTCCTGAGAAACACTATTATATTCCTTACCAGTGATTACAGGCATTTTTCTAACTTTATAAGTTCTAGAATTCTTGATAGGACTAGCTCAAGATTAGAGCAGCTCTCATGACTATGAATCTTATATATGCTACTTTGCCATTTCTTCTGTTACTGACATACTAAGCTCTGTTACTATAGAACTTTCATAATTTTCTTGATTTTGGAGTAAGTTATTTGATGTCTGTTAGAGCATAAGAGGGCAGTTAAAAAACATCTGTGTTTTCAGATACCAAAATACAACCTAAATTTATCAATTAAGACTCTAGCTTTAAAGTCCTTTTACATATTTTAACCTTTTGGTTAGTTTTGTTGGGGTTTTGTTTGTTAAAGAAAATTATTGTCTTAGAAAAGCAGTGGAATATGTTCATTCAGGGAGAGCTCTTTTACTCCTAAGAGCAGTTGAAATAAAAAATAGGAAACTATAACAGGAAATTAACTCCCAATACTAAAACGTTTTCTGATGCCTAACATGTACCTATTTTGCAGTGAAATACTGAAATGTTTAGGCAATATCCATTCAAAGTCTCCATGGTCTAGACAAATAAATTATAATTAGACAAGTAGGTTGTCTTCTAAAATGTATTTACTGTTCTCCACATTTAAATGCATCCAATATTTTTAAAATACTTCTTTGCTCATGTTCATTTTTCAAAACTTTTCATAGCCTTCCATGTATTCTATGTCTAATATACTCACATGCTTATTTAGACCGCAGAATAATTTGGAAGCAACTATTAACATAGCTGAAGAGAGAAAACATGCAATTTTTCACAGCTCATATTTATAGAGAGGATCATTCTTTTTGGTTTATGTTGCATTGCCAGTATCAACTGTAAAGAATCCATGATTCCCCCAGGAATAAGGACATTATATAAAGGCAACAAATGTTTAATGGGAGGAGTGTTTATTTTCCTTTCTGTTTCTGAGTCTCTGGGTTATATTCAGTTCATATTTTCAACATTTTTCTTTGCAAACACGACCATCTTTATTTACTTATATTTGTTCAAAAAGAAGGTGACAGCTACATCAGGGAGAGATATTTGTGAGAAACCAAGGCATTATTAGTCTTCTGAAAAAAATACAAAAGTTTTCCAGTGTTACAGCTTGCCATAATCAAGTATCAAATAAGGAAGAAACTGTGATTGAAATGTATTGTTTTGGCCTCAGCTATTAACTGTGACAAAAGGTTTGGGGTTCTTTGCCTTAGACAGTGGAAGTAATAGATAACAAAATGTTTCTGACCTCACTGAATTTGCTACTTCTATCAAGAAATTGGTGTTCAGAGGAGTTGCATAGTAGGGAAAACATATTTTGGCTCCTGATTTTGCTAATGCTTTAATAAATATTTTTTCTGGTAAATTTGGAGTGCAAGATAATTTTTAGACACTAATTTAGTATCTGTCTCCATATATGCATATGTTAGCATAGCTAACATATAGACTCAGTGAATGTGCAGTATGAAACTTGGAATACATAAAAGCAAGTAAGTTGTTTATTTTATAACAGAAGGATATTAATGGGTTTACTCACAATGTAGTCACAGATACTGAAAGTTTCACTCATGACTACTCTTCGTTAAAGCAATATAGATCAATTTGCATGCTTTTATTTCAGAAAGACAGTCACATCAAAATGAAGGCACCAAAGCATAAAATGGGATTCATTAACACAGGTTCAACACAGAGGTCAAAAACCCAACATAAAATCATACACTGCACTGGTCTGTAGGGACAGCAATAGGGAAATTACTCTAGAAGCATAATATATGCATACATAATATATACATTAACAATTTTGTAAAGCAACAGAATTATCCAAATCAACTTGAGACATTGCACAGAATATCCAAATTGCTCTTCAGGAAGTATCTTTCAACATTAACAATGTGTTTAAATGCTATATATCTATGCATACCTTTAAAGTTGTACTTCTCTACAGATAAATTTTTTTAAGCCCCCTTCAAAGTCTGTCTCACTTATGACCAGGAAGAAAAGGAGTATCTCATCCTTAATAGTCCTTAGCAGTTACACAAAGTACCATGATGGTGCACAGCAGTCTCCAAAGCACATATGGATCTTCTCTAGTGGCCTTGGGATGTGGGAAGGGTAGATGCTTCACCTTCACCTACCCCTGTATGTTTATTAGCACAGTTTAGAAGCATGGTTTCCAAGACAACTACCTTGGAAAGTGTACTGCACTGAACATTTTAACTTGAGTTTAAAATGAAGAACTGAATGGAGATTATAACTTTTGAATCATTCTGTCACCTCTGCTTTGAGAACAGTTCTGCACATGTTGCCTTTTGCTTATCTTTACTCCAAAACAATGCTTCCAGATTAAAGCAATATTAACTAGTCTAAAAACCTGATTTTACTTTCTTATACAAGGAAAGGACAAAATAAGTGCCCAATATTTAATATTTTTTTCTGTATATACAGTGCTCAAAGGGGAAGAAAACTTAGGGGGAAATGACCGTATGAATAACTACACCTAGACAGAAGCAAGATCTTGCTGAGCTCAGTGGGACCACTAAGATAGGGAGTCCTGCTTCACATTTACCATTTGGTTCTGAAACCTTCTTTCACCTGAGAGACAGCAGTTTCCTCTCATAATTGCAAGATTTCACTTATAAACTCAGCAATATTTTGCTACTCTGACAGGGAAGACCTCTCAGCTTCCACAACTCTCTGAATTATGGGAGTTGGATGACCTTGAGAGATCAATCTTTCCTGAATGGCATGACCTCCAGGCTCCCCATGAGCTCAGAACTCAGGCAGATCTTGCATTCTGCAATATTTTGCACTGACAATGGCAGCTGGATCACAGGTCAAGAAGGAAGGTTTCTTCCTCTTTTGTTCTTTTGCTTCTTGGCTCCTGTCTGCTACGTTAGCAAGAATCAGCTAATTTGAAGTAACTTTCTCTTACTTCTGCAACAAGCTTCAAAACCATCCATGGTCCTTGGAGCAGTTGAATGAGAGCAGAAATGGAGGAGCTCAGAGAGAGACAGAATGTCTGTTTTTGATGGAACCCATGTTTGTAGAACGTAGTGAAAAGGTACAGAATCACCAAGTGATGCCCCAATTTTAATTGTATATATGTGTATAATAAAGCTCTTATTTTCCTTAGAGTGTCAGCCATCCAGAACTTAAGTCTGAATTATGTTGTTATTGTCTGGAGGCTAAATATGTATAAAAATTACAATAAATGTTTAGCAGACTATTCACAGGTTTTGATAATACCAAATTTTTGAACAATCCCTTTCTTTGCATTATTCAACTGCAAACCCACCATGAGGACTCCCTGAGGATTGTCTTATGCTGAGGTTTCAATATTTGATAAAGAATTTGATTTCTGCAAGGTATTGAATGTACTTCCCCTTAGTTATCAAAGTTCTTCAACGTGTGCTAAAACTGATGCACACATTTAATTTTTCTGGCTTTAATGGGTGTGTTTCCATAACTTAAATCCAATATACTGTCACCAGAGAGCAATAAAGGGACATGTTGCAAACATACCTTATGTCTAACTGAAGACTCATTAACATGGTTACAGTGCAATGAAAACATCACAGCATAAGCAAAATTCAAACCCAGATGCGTGCAAAACTAGAGTCATTAGCAGCTGGAAAGCATCTCTCTAAATCTATTGACTTAAAAATATTTTTGTAAGACTAATTAGTAAAAGATGCTTCACAAATTGATACAGAAATAACTATTGTCTCTTCTTTAATCTGAAATGATGCAATATTTCTTTAAAGTTTTGGAGGTTATTATCTTTATTAAGTATGTATTACATTACTGCAAGATAAATTCCTATTTATTTACTCATTTTGAAGTCAGGCTCCCTCACTGAGAAATCATTAATAAGTAAGTATTCTTTGTGCATTTCGAGTTCTTATAACACCAGAAATAAATGGATTCAGAGGTAAATAAATAACTTGTGCAACAACCTTAGAGTTTTTGTTGTAAACATACAACTTGAATACTGAGTCTTACTGCATGATTCAAATAAAAGGATTAAAGTTTAGTAATAGTATTCTCTAATGGTGAAGTAAGTAAAAGCATGCCTAACTTGTTTCCTTTATGGCTTTGATGTGTTTGAAATCAGGCATTTTGAATAGTTTATGTGAGGCTTTTTTCTCTGTAGTTGTCAAGCATGCTTGCAAAGAGAAAAAGATTGTGTTCCCGTCTTGATTTCATGTAGGGTTCCTTGCAGCAAAAGTAAGATTCTGAATGAGGAGAAAATTTGGTAGCCTGCTAGCTACCACCATGCTGTGCTATCCTTAAAGACATGTAGAGAAACCTCCCCCTTTGCATTGTACAATTGAGGAAGCCTTTCAGCTACCTAGGAGGAATTTTAGTTTCTTCTAGGTTTACAGAAAGCAAAGCTTTTTTGTGAAGAGCTTTTCAGTGTTTGCTTAATATAAATGGTCTCAATATTTTTTTCCAGAATAGTGTCTGTAAAACACACAGAGGATTTTGAATTGTATTTTCAGAACATCATGGTAGGACTAGCAGTAATCTCTTAAGTAGAAAGAACACATTATAGGAGGGAATACGGGCAAGAACCTGAGCTAACCAGAATGTCGGTACATTTCAAGAATTAAACTGTAAAAAAGGTTTTACATGTGGATATTGACTGTGGTTAAGTGCATGTCCAAAACTGAGCATTAAGACTCCTGAAAGGACATTGGCAATTTATTCAGAAGAAAGAAATACATTCTTTATTTCCAACTAATTTTAATTTCTTTATGCTTACTAAAAGAAACTAGAATTGAAAATTCCTTCAAAATAATAATTGTTAATTAAAACTCATGTTTTATCTTGAATTTCCTAGTGATTTTGGTTCCTTTTTTTGGTACTTTCCTTAAAACATACTTAATTTTTTTGCATCCATTTTGTACAGCAACAGAATTATCTAAATCAACTTGAGGCATTGCACAGAATATCCAAATTGCTCTTTAGGAAGTATCTTTCAAAAGGTAGGCGTCTCTAATAATTTTTTTTCCCTTATGTTCATTTGTGGCTGAACAAGTCTACTTTCAATTGAAATCAATACAGATATACAATACTTTTAAAAATTATTAAAGATTTTAACTCAATATGAGAAATTCCATATTTCGTTATTATTATTCATAGAAACAAGCCGCCCAATTTCTTGCTGTTTGTGAAATTATCTTATTTTTTCCATCCTCAAACATACAGGATTTTAATAAAGAAGTACAAGTTTATAACTAATATAATCTAAAATTGTGAATTGTTTTATACAATTAATAAAGTTCTTTCAACAATTATCTTTGTCTCTTGTGTGATAATTTGAGGTGTTTTCAAATCCGTTGCACTTCTGTGAACCTTTTCTTTAACAGCTACCTGCTTAGTTGTTTTAAGGTCCATATTTTTGTTCCAGGGATTTATGATTCACATTTATTTTGTCAGGTTATATTTTACTACTTGGTCCGCAGCAATTGTCATAAATAACAGGGCTAACAACCTAAAGTCATGTTAAAGAGTGTTACTTGTTGAAATTCCCTAATTTCTCCAATGCAGACATCCAACTGTTCTAATTTAAAAAAAAAAAAAAACAACCAAAAACCAAACCAAACAAAAAAAATGGCATTGGAACTAAAACCAGCAGTCTTCTTTAGTTAGATGTCATAAGTAACAGAAAGATAAAGAAATTATTTGGTTTTGTGTATAACACTTAGTGTTCTAAATTTGTCCTGGAAAGCTTTTCATAATTGCTCTGTGAATTGCGTGTGTTTGTACTTTCAATAAAAATGAGATTTTTTAGCTTCTAAAATCAGTCTACTGATGTAAATAAGCTACCTTCAACAGGATTTGTATCTATGTATCAGTAAATAGTCAATAATTGTATATATTTGAACAGCTTATAGCATATATTGAATTAACTATTGATGGCAAATATAATTTACATTCTGATTTGAATTTTGTTTGTTTTCTGTAAAAGCTGTGGGGTTTTTATCAGAAGAAACATAATACACAGTTACTAGTGAGGATGTCACAGGCTAAAACTCTAAACAAAACCTGGTGGAATCCCACTGCCTTCTGACAATGTAACTACTATTTGTTGAAGTCATTAGAATTAGGAATTTGTATGTTAGGTATATGTTAGGCCTCCTATAGGCCTGTGACATTTGGAAGAGTCTTGAAGAAGGTTATAATGACTGCTAAAATAAAA
The DNA here is from genome assembly GCA_013400415.1 of Scytalopus superciliaris. NCBI lineage: Eukaryota > Metazoa > Chordata > Aves > Passeriformes > Rhinocryptidae > Scytalopus > Scytalopus superciliaris. The sequence continues at coordinate 71,028 of VXBX01006138.1, forward strand.
CCTGCAAGTGATAAATGAACAGATTGCTACTGTGAAAGTGTTTAAAGGTTTAGGACTCCTACTGATAAAACCACCAGAGAGAATATGTAGAAGATTACTCTCTTCTCACCTTTAATTGCATTATTTAATTTGAACATTTTCTCCACTGAAGAGAGTGCAAATAATATAACCTTTTCATTTATTATGCAATGTGCTTTACAAACAAAATTTAGAAACTATATGAGTTAAGTTTGCTGTATTGAATTAAACAACCAGCCATCTGCAATGAAGTTCATGATGGAAAGGAAAATTGAAATTTAACTAAACCAATGATGTCTTAGGACTTTATCAAATGGAGATGTCTTCATGGAGGTACAAATGCAAAAATTAGCATTTTCATTGGAGACAAAGAAGTCTATCTTACAGAATGAACTATCTAGAAATATAAGAAGATATTTCTGCTGAGTAGATGACTGAAATTCTTAAACTCTTCCTTTTCTACATCATTAATATAACTTTCTCTACATCAACTATTAAAAAAAATATTATTTAATAATGAAAACTACTTTTAATGGGTGATGATGTGAAAGTTCGGGTTGGCTCTCTGCCAACAGCCAAACCTCACAAAAAAGATTCCCCCCTCCCTCTCCTGAAACGGCAAAAAGCAGCAAGAGAAAATTGAAGAAATATATATATTTACATATATTAAATTTATATACTAGGTACAACGAGACAGGGACCCCCAAACCACCCCAATAAGGGACAAGGAAAAGGGAAAANGGTTACCAAGGAAGGCCTATAAGAACAACCCATCACAATGGGAAATAGTCATTGTGGACGAGTGTAAAATAAGGTTGAGGAGAACCACACAGCAAAAGAAAAAAATATCCTTCCTATATGCTTATAACCTTATTTATATATTTTATCTTATTGACAAGAGACATAAGCTAGGGAATATTTTTAGTTTATTTTTAATTGTTTCCCATTACTTCAGGAAAATAATATTCAGTAATGATACCTTTTAAGCCAGAGGAAACATACCTTATCTGTGCAAATGTAAAAGTTCCTCTGTAACAAGGTCTATGAAAACACTTGACACACACGTAGGTAAATTAGTGTTATTCATAGTCAAGAAGCTTACTTTTTCATTGGTTATAAATACTGTGGGGGTTTTACCTTTATTATAACCTTAAGGTTAAAAGAAACAGGGAAAAAAATGCAAAAATGTATTTGTTGGCTTTTTTAAACTTTTTGTCAATACTGCTTTTTGAATCTCAAAGGAGAAACTGATAGGAGAGTACTTTGTGAGGAAACAAATTCTTCTTGCACACAGAGGGGAGAAAATTATTACAAAATGTAATAATATATAGAAAATTCTCCATAAATTGATTAGTCATACTTTCATGTGCCATAGCTTGCACAGCACGGATTCAATTTCATTGATTTCTCTGTAATTGGCACAAAATGGTACACTTATTCTTTCAAGTTCTTGCTTCTCAATGTCACCATTTTTTTTTCCCATTATGTGATGCACAATTGGTTCTATTTCATGACCACATGTTCTTTTTCTGGTCATAAAAATTTCCAGAGATGTTATTTTTGGAGTGAGATATGTTTTGCCATCTAGATAAATGACAGCAGTGTGAAAGTAGAGGCTTCTGCAGAATTAAATATAGTTAAAGAGAAACATAGCATCAATCTCTTCATACTATGAATAACACCAGAAAAGGCCAACACTTAGGGCAGTCCAATGTATTTCTTGTCACAGTAACTGAGTGTTATTTTAGTCTTTAGAAAGTCTATTTCTTAGTTTTATTTTGAACTTGGCTTGGCTCATAAGCCAAGATCCCTGACAAATCTACAAGTCTGGTGGCAAAGCAGATGTCCTCCTCACCCTGATTCCACCATCAGCTGATGAGCCAGCTCACATCTCAGGATATGGAACTGTGTTAGTAGAAACCTTCACTAACAATGAGGCTTATTAATGGGGGCATGGTATGTGCAGATTGCTAACTGTAGTTGAGGGTGGGTGTCCAAATGTGCTGATCATCCTAATAGGCTTTAATTTAATTTTAATGGGATATTTTAATCTTTTAATGAGTTAGTAATGCAACTTATATATTTGTTCTAGTTTTTTTCTCCGATGCAAAGACTGAATCACTGTTTATGTACTAGTAGCAATTATGGATTACCCAGAGCTACCAAGAGCAGAGCCTCATTTTCCAGGCTTCAGTGTGTGTTTACAGGTTAAATAGATACTTTTGTCCTTGAAAATTCTTGACAAAATGAACTGTTTTTAACAGAGGTCCAAGATCTTTTCAGCACACAGTATGGAATATATGAGGAAAGGAATCTTTCAAATGCATACATTCTTTTAAAAATACACTGATTTATTTTATCCAGTAGTCGAACAAGGCCATTTAAGACAGTTATTGTTCGACTAGAGGCTAAAGAATGGAAAGAGACTGTAAATCTTCCCTACAGAAGATATTTTTACAACTGAGAGAGTATCTGGACACTACAAAGATGTTATGGTTATCTCTATACGCCTTTAACAACCTTCTTGTGTATTCTGGATGCAATGTAACTGCAGTCCAGGGACACTTGGATTATGTAAACAGACCCTTGAATGCTGTCAAAGTTTCTGAACTTTTGCAACGTGTCGTATCTGAAGAAGATAGCTGGTTATCAGGATACAAGATTTGAAGCCACTAGTACTTTAATGCTTAAGAAGTCTCTAATCACAGTTCATCTTTTTTCAGTACCTGCATTTGCTTTACCTTTCCTTTCAGTATGACTTTTTGCAGCTCTGAGTAAGATGGTGAATGCAGATAGCGAAGCCTCCGATTAGTGAGAAAGGAAACTTACCTTCAAGTTCTTCTGCTTCTTTACATTATGAAATTGTCCCCCATGAGGGAACCAAAAGGCATATAGGACCATTTTATGCATGCTGATGTTGTCACTTGCAGGGGCTCTAATAAATCATGTGATTTCTATAACTGAGTATTTCTGTATGAATCAGTGTAATTGACAGTGCCAGAAACTAGCCCTAAGCAAATGAAATGCAACACAAAATCTTCTATAAGCAAATTAATCACAGTCTAAGTGATAGGAAACTTGTACTTCATTTCTTTTCCAGTATACATTTGTAACAGAAAAATAATTCTCTTTTCTCTCAAAAAACTAGGGAGGCTGTCAGGTGCTCTGGGGCAATGGAAATAAGTAGTTTATGCCTCCCATAAATAAAGATATGAAATGTTTTTATTTGTAAACAAAGGCCAGACTAAACTCATAAATTGGACATTCTAGGTTTTGACTCATGGGCTTAGACCACTGACAAATGGGTCACTGCCCCAGCTCTCTGCTCCTGCACTTCTCATGAAGGCACTTACCTTAATAATCTGTGCTATAATTTAAGTCTACCTTGCTAGTACCAGTTTTGAAGATCTGCTTAAAAAAATAGTTCTTCTCTTATTGCCTGGAAGCATATATTTTTAATTAATATCTGTGTTTCTCAAGATTTTTATTAAGTATTAAGTCTCTTTGACTTTAAACAAGAGTGTCCCTGGCGCTGCCATTCAAAAAAATTGTTCTGATTGTTCTGATGTTTTTTTCCCAGGATATTTCACCATCCTACAGTTAAGTATTTCATATCCTCACCAATTCTTATTTATTCATCTTTCAGCAATGTCTCTTTCTAGTGCATCTTACAAATACATTTTGCACATTGAAGACCTTCCTTTAAATTTCAACAAATGCAATTAATTGTTTTGTTAGTTTAATTTTATTCTGATGGCTTTTTTTTCACAAAGCTGTCCAAAGCCTCTGGTCACTGTGACTCACTCTTTTCTTTCAGATCAAAACTCTGTCTGAAGAGGTTGCCAAAAATATAGTTTCCCATTCAGAATTTGGGAGCCACAATCTATGAAAATCATACTTTCCAAATTTGATATTCACGGTGCATAAACCATGCATATCTTGATAAGGATGATGTTGAGAAACCTGAGAACATATGGCTTCAAAAAAGAAATTCTTTTGCAAACATCTGATATCACCGTATTTTCCTCTTTATAAGACTACCAGCTTTTTATGAGCAGCAAGCCCAGTTGCACTATCATGAAAAGTCAAAGGCATTTTCTTCTAAAGTAAAATCTTGAAAAAAATTGAGCTTTTCTAGAGGACATGAAACCTAGGAGGGTTGTCCATTTTTACATTTTTCCATGGTAAGTATTCTAAAGCACTTCTTTATTTGTATTAATTCCCTTCCTCTTCAATTACTATGTTCTTTGAATTAAACCTGTGGCTGGACAGACATTTAAACCAAACTGGGTACCCTTTTTCATTATACCATTGCAAATCTTATATTTTCAAATTCTCTGTTATCTGATTATTTTATGTCTTCAGAGGAAATGAGGTCACAGTCCTAATTGTTTGCCTTTTAATAGCTCTTACTTTCATTTAGAGGCTTTAATGTTGTTACTGCTACCATAACTGCTCATACAGTAGTATCCAATGAAAAACCAATAAATATGTTGTTAGCTTTAAACCCGCTATTGCAACCTTATCCTTTGCTCTGATGAGAAATTAATATGAACTTGTCGTGCTGGTTTCATGGTTTTTTTCCTCCATATTTGCAAACTATTTATCATCCATATTTCATACCCAAAGGTTCAAGGTTATTTTCCAGAGCAGATCACTCATAGCTTATGAATAGTGTCACATTTTCTTCTCTGTATGTCCTCATCAAAACCACTTTTTTACTCTTTCTTGCTTGTGTAGGAAATGGTAGTTCTCAAAATTTTGTGTTTTGGTTTTAGTGTTTTACTCAATGTCTAAACTTATCAGATTACTTAAAACCATAAAGAGCATCAGAATCACTTCTTATAAAAATGCAACTTTCTAATGCATGTGTACAGACAGGCACACATTGCATGGAGTTGTAAATTGAGGCATAGCTTGAATTTTATCCAGCTGTCTAGAACAGTTTAACCCTTTGGAGCTAAAAGCTTCTCTAATGCTCTCATTACTTTTGTTCTAATTTCTTAATTAATTTTGGTGTGCTAATGGGGTAGTGTTCAGTAATCATGACACAATTAGAGAAAAATTGAAAGCTGCTCCACTGTCTCCATTCCACTTTTCCCATTGCGGGACTTAAGATTCATGTACCTACAGCCCTGGTCAGCCCTACAGTGGACATGTTCTGTAGGTCCATGTAGGCACACTGGACTTCAAGAATTGCTACCCACCAGAAATGCCACAAAGTGCCAAAAATTAATTTGGACATTGAGTTTACTGTTATAGTATTTACTTTGATCCAATTTCTGAACTTTATTGTTAACATTTTTCATTTGAATACATTTCTATTTGTCAGATTTGCCAGTTCTTAAATAAAATGTAGGTTTAATGTTGTTTAATGATCAAACCATATGTTTGTATTTACCATGAGCCTCTTGAAACTGCTGATAGGAATCCACTGATTTCAGTTCTAAAATAGCATTTCTATTTTAAATTGAGAAACAGTCTCATTTAAATGTAAAACAAAATTCCTTTTAAAAGTGAAGTATCTATCAAATGACAGAAGATTGCAAATCAATGGGATATTCCAAGCCAAAGTCTAAAGAATACTTGCTGTATTTATTTCTGAAGTTATATCAGAATTCATGTCTTAACTTTGAGATATAAGACAATACTAAAAGATGCTGAAAGATTGATATTTTCATTCTGCTGTAACATCCTGAATGAAGAGCTAATTAAATTTAGTATTTAACTCCTTCTTATCAGTTATGGGGTAGTAGGCATTTTTTTTCATTGTATAAACACATAAATTCTGCCTCCGCACTTTGCTAGCAGAAAAGCTTTGTAGGCAGCCCTGTGCAGGGTTCAGTGAGTAATCCAATCTCAGAGTGATAAAGGCAGAGCACTCAATATGCAGGTCAGGATGCAACAGGAAAGACTGTAGTTTAGCAAGAGTCTATAAAAGATAAAAGCTCACCTTGACCACAGGCTACTTACGTTGACTGAAATTGACTGTAGTCCCCAATATATCAAAAAAATTTATAGTTCAACTTTAAGTAAATCGAAATATTAGAAGTGATTAACTTTCTACATTTAAAATCATTATCTTTATTTCTGCAACTTTGTTTCCTCTTTTTAGCAAAATGCTTTAATGTGAAGAAAGCTCCATACTTTGGGAACAGAACTCATATTTTTCTGAATTTTGCTTTCTCTTTCCCCCTAAAGTAATATAAAAACATGGTGGCAGGTTTTACTGCTTTTTGGCTCAAATCTTTTATCTGAAAGCCATTTTTAACTTTTTAACATATTTTGGTATTTTCCCCAGTAATCTGGGTGTTCATTTCCTCTGTTGGCATTAGTGGATTCTGTAATAAAGCCATCAAAAAATAACTTCTTGAGGAAGAAAGCAATAGTTCTTTTGTCTTCAGTCATAAAGAAGAATTGGATGCCATTTTTCAGTACTTTCACAATTACCTTTTAAAATTACCTTAATCTTAAAACATAATTTGACATCCTGAGAACCTGAAATGAAGCCATCAATGAAATTCTATATTCATTTATGTATATCTTTGTCTGTATCTATCTATCTAGAAATGTTGTGATTCTTTTACTGAAGTGATGATGGCAAAGCTTGGAAGGGGCTCAGAAAAAGCTTTCTTGCTATTCTCAGGCACAGTAAAGAAAATGCCAGTGTTAAATTCAGGCTAAATCAGATCAAAATGGTAACAACAAAAATAATGGCTTTGACTTCAAAAATGATGTTGCTGCTTCTATCTCCCTGCTATCATTCTTTTCCTCTGTCTAGCTATTTATTGCTTCTAGAACATAGTATCAAAATACTTAGAAGCTCTTGACAATGTCTTGAATTAGGGAGGCAGAGGAAAGGGGTGGTGGGGATATGTGTCATGTGATAAATCCAATATTGTTTTATTTTTAAAACTTTCTGAACAGTTACTGACTTGTACTGGACTGACATTAATTCCTTTTAGTGAAATATATTTTGTATCAAAGAATATTAGCAGCACTAAAGCTCCATGCAAATACATTCACAAGACTGCATATATAAAGTTGTAAGTTCAAATATTTATTACTTTTGCTGTAGATAGCAACACATTATAGAAATTCACAAATTAGAGAACAGAATCACAACTATAGTTGGCTGAGAGACCAAATAATCAGTTATCAGTTCTTACTAAATTTGGAGAAAAAATAGTTTTTACAAATTGTTCTAGTTGTTTAATTTTATACATAAACCCCATAGCTATTTGTCAATAGAAAAAGCATAGGCAAGAAAGAAGCTGAATGTATCGCTGACTAATATTGCAACATGTAATTCAATCTGTTGCGCTCCTTAAGGCTGAAATCAATGGCAGTCATGGCAGCTATACAAACTCAAGGTTAGCCTATGTAGAAAGCTGTAGTTAATTTACTGTGCTTCAGTGTGTTTGCAAAATCGACAATTTCCCTTCTGGAATCATGTAATACAAATACAGGAATTGCATCTTACTCATTCTCTAATAATTAACTATTGCATACATGACCATTTCCAGTGGTAATTTTCTGCCTGTGGAATTTTAGAGTAGTACCACCCTCCTCCCACTTATTACAAACCTGAAGAAATACTCCACGAGTGCATCATTCAGGTTTATCCCAAAGCAGTTATACTTGGTTCCAAATAGCCTGTTGTGGACAACTTCTAAGCTCTGTCTGGTGGGCTCTGGGATACATACATAGTATTGTGTTTTAACCACAGATAGAGACTAAGTACCACACAGCTGCTCACTCATTAGCAGATATGTTTCCCCTCATTCAGTGGGATGTGGAGGAGAATCAGGGATAAAACCCTTAAAATTTGCGTGTTGAGATAAAAACAGTTTTATAATTTAAATTATTACTACTACTACTACTACTACTAATAATAATAATAATAATAATAAAAAGGAAAGGGAGAGAGAGAAAAAATGCAGGATATACTAGGCATGTCGTTCTATAGTATGGAATATCCCTTTGGCCAGTTCAGGTTATTTGTCCTCGTAATGCATGGGTAACTGAAAAGTCCTTGACTTAGTGTAAGCACTACTTAACAACAACCAAAACATTGGTGTATTATCAACATTATTCTCATATTGAATCCAAAACACAGCACTGTACTAGCCACCAAGAAGAAAAAATAATTTTATTTTTTAAAAAATTAATTAATCTATCCCAGTAAAAACCAGGACAGGTGCATGCAGTCCAGGCACACACAAGCCTTTTTTCTGCAAAAGGGGCAGTATGCACATCTAGGAGATTGGGAACATACTGGCAGGAAGTCCTTATGGTCACTTTTAACTAGGGCTCACATGCAAAATTTTTGTATGGCTATGTTGAGGAAATGCTCACTCCCTTCTCCTAATACAAGATGACTGCTAAGTAGGGGAGAAGGAGTCTAGTAAATGGTAAAAGGTAAACTATATCAAGGTAAGCAACAAAGTATCTGTCAGCATGAATGGGAAGGAGAGCTGAAAGTTAGGTGATTTTTATCTCCTTCTTGGGGAAACAAGCTTACATCCAGTATTTCATTCTGGGCAGACTGAACAAATAATCTGTATAGTTATTGGCAGGAGACAGTAATATAATAGTAGACATTGCAGTATGTCCTGCCTGAAAATTCAAAGTATCTTCTATTGAGGAAATAAATCTGAAGTACCTATCTTTCTTTTCTAATGCCTTAGGTCTAAATATGTTCTGTTTTTCATAAAGAGCGTCTATAATTTAAATGATTTAGTCTGTGCATAAAGAGTGTGAATTCTCCAAGTGCTCCTGCTTTTATTTCTCAAACAAAGCCCTTAGGGAAAANAAAAAAAAAAAAAAAAAAAAAAAAAAAAAAAAAAAAAAGAAAAAAAAAAAAAAAAAAAAAAAAAAAAAAAACACCCCCCCCCCCCCCCCCCAAAACAATTTAAATATACAATCACTCAAGATGTGGATAGAATATCTGAAGTACTGCTTCACCTTAAAACTGTCAAAATAGATTTTGAAAGCAACACAGTGACTGCTGAGTATATGAACAATATTGAGATGGCAATACAAGATCAGCCACTTTTCCTAGGTCTTTAATATCAAATGAAAGACAGTTTGACTGAAATTGTTACCACAACATTTGTATTTTCAAGTGGTGACTAAGTTAGTCTGTAGGGGTTATATTTCATATCAACACTATGTTAGAACAGTATTTTCTTCTGCCACTGTGCTGCTCTCATTTTTCTTGTGACACAGGCTTTTTGGGGTATGTGGAAATGACTCCCATTTTCTATAACAGAACATTGCTAATCATGCAAAATATACAGATGCTATAAATTACTGAGTTCTAGCTATAAATTCACTAGTAATTGGGGAGCAGGGTGCAGTAAGAAGCTATAAGTAACGGTCTACTAAATTCTTCTTGCATTATATTTGCTTTTGTTTGTGTGTCTGTTGAATGTTCTCCCTCTATTCTCTTTTCCTGTTTAAAACGGGACTGCATGGACATCTGCAGTTTTCCAAGAGTTAATGGCAACATTCCCATTAAAAAAAGATTGTTGCATGATTAATTATATACTAGGATTACTTGCTTTGCAAAACATTTTTTCCCATTATTTTGGCTACATGTTTGTATCTTATTTTAAAAAAATGTTCTGAGAATAAGTGGTTAACTAATTCAAAGGATTTCAGGGGAATAATCCTGAGAATACTGAGTTGAAAAAAATATAGGCAATAATGAACTGTTAGGACTTGCAGCAAAAGTAAAGACTAGCTCGTCTCCTGCTGCAAGACTCAAATAGAATCTAATGTGATCCAGACAAAACTTTCCCTAAACTAGGGACAGATTAGCTTGAGCATAAGTTAACCAAATCATTAAACCTAGTTTAAAAGCCTCAGTATTACAAGAGAAAAATCTATGTCCTTTGTAGTTTACACCACTCTATACAATAGGCAGCTTGATTTCTAATACTCAATGTTTCAATGGACTCTGTGTTATTTTCTGAGTGTTTTGCCATGTATCTGTCTGCTGGCTTTCAGGAGTTCTGCAGCATTAAGGGAACTATTGCATTTCCTATTTCTGTCTCCACCCTTCCCAAGACATTGTTAGCCCACTCTATATACACTCTGCAGTGGATGTCCACTTCTTTCATTCATCACTTAGGGAACTAATATGTATAGAAAATCCTTTCTTCTAAAATCAATTTTAACAAATTTCATAGAAATCTGTGAATGGAAAAAACTATAATATTTTTTATTTGAGCAATGATCTTTGCAGTAGATGCTTCTATACTGAATGGAATTTTATCTTACGTCTTATTTGGCTTCTCGTAGTACAAATGCAAATGCTTACCTTTTGAAAGATTTACTCTCTATTTCTGATTTATGGTAAATGAATATAAGCAAGGCTGATACAACTTATTTTTCCATTTCTTTGCACAAAGCAAGATTTATACTTGATTTTCTTTTAGGAATAAAGTATCCAAGTCTTGCATTTGAAATGTATATACAAACTCTGCATTTGAACATGCAAAGGAGAATACTACTTAGGACAAAATGAGAGCAACCAGTGGTCTCAAGTTTTTTAATTAATTAGTTATTTTTAATTTTTATTTTCATTTTAACTTCCAAGGCCAAAATATTATTGTGCAATTTTTTAATTAAAAGTAATCTATTTTGTATTTTCACCATGAAGCGATCTGTTATATCTATTCAAATATAAATGAAGACAATTAGGTGATATCCTAATGACTTCCACATAATTCAGAGCCAGTCTGTCATGTAAAGGAGGAACTGCCCTCACAGGCCAGGTCTTACATACAAACCTGTGTCAAATGTGCAAGTTTGTTGCTCCTTATTCAGTTTTTGTTCTTTTCTATAACTGATTTATTTAAGCTTTAGACTTTAATTTTCTGGGTCATATTTCAGGACTGCTTTTACTTTCCAAGTTATAAAGTAAAAATTCGTTAGCCATTTTTGTTTGTTAATGTTGGTTTTGGTTTTTATTTTCATCTGTACTTTTCTGTGATTAATAGGCTCTAACCAATTTTCTTTAATAATGAGATGAAACTTTCCTCTGCCATGGCTGTCTTGCAAAATGGAGCACACTAAGTTAGACTTCTTTATCTTTCATAGTCAACTATTGACATGTAAAGTCCAGATAGTTGACTTCCTGATTATCTTAATTCATTCTTCTAAACAGCAACACTTTGCCTATTGTATATTTTCTCAATTTATAAGGGCTTTTGTGTTTACTGAACAAGCTTACACATCTATGACACTTAATACATTCTGTGATCTTTAACAAAATTTTCTTCCGTACCTGTGCAGGAATCCCATAGATTACCCCATGATACCTCAGGAAAATCTGATTGACTGGTGTACCATTTTCCTCATTTATTTACTTCAGGGAAGCCATTTCAAATATTGAGTCTGATTCATCAGTAGAATCTAGTGAAAAAAATACTGATATCATTGTACTAGGATTTTACATTGAGTTTATAGTCAAAAGGAGATTAAAGGGAAACATAATCATAGTGCTTAGATGCAGTGAAACTATAATTGGATGTCTGTTTTAATACTAATTTGTGGGTGGTTCTACCATAGGCTTATTGTTGTCTTTTTTTGTTTGGCTTTGCATATTTTGCCATTTATGTTATGCTATGCCTTTTATTTCACTGCCCTCATCCAGTACTCATAGTAGACCTTTAGTATCAAATGTGCCATACATCTAAAGCCATTACTAACTGTCATGATTTTGCAAAATATTTGTCTCTCCTAAGAGAGAGACTGAGAAGAGTGTGAAAATAGAAAAATATATCTTATTATAGTAAATTCCAATACCATCAATCACAGTAGTTTCCTTTTATTTCATTAGTGAAAAACTTGATATTGTCTTTAAGATAATTTAAGATACTTTAATAAAAAAGTATAGAATGAATTTTGTAATCTCTAATACACTTCAGACTTCCACACAACTACTGTGATGAGTAAGATTGCATTTTGGGAGTTCTACGTCTGGGAACACAGTGTGAAAAGATAATTATGGGTAAATGGAGCATTTTTGATACCAAAGATAGTCTTAGAATGAGAAAGAATAAAGAGATATCCTATATTTAGTTTCTTCAAATGAATATTCCGTTCTGTAATGTAAAATGATTTCTAGAAATATAGTTTTAAACTGACTTTGAAAATGCCCTTGATAATGAATTCTGATTTTATTTAAAATTTGTGTCAAACAAAGCTCTTGATAACTTTAAAAGCTAACATATAAAAATCTAATTCTATTCTATTTGGATTACAGGAAATATTCATAGGAAACTTCAACAATGATAAAGCATCAAAGCTTTCATCACAGAATTCAAACTTTGGTAAAGATATTTTAAAGACAACATCTGTTGTGTCTTGGTCTTTGTTGTTTGTTTGGAACTTTTTTACATGAGATTTCTAAAATACTTATTGTTCCTTTCAGAAAGATAGGTGTATTAGGTTTAATTCTTAAGTGTAGAATGGTGTTCTCCTGATGATGTCTGAGCCTCCACACAGGCTGTCCACCTTGAATGGGCACGTATAGCTGTCAAAACACAACCTGAAAAATGAATTTATTCTCATCCAATTTGTATGAAACTATTGGTTTTCAATAATGTACACATAATAATATATTTATGGCACATGTTAGTAGTGGTCCAAAAGAATTCATAAATACATGAAAAATGTCTTTGTGATACATATTATAGATGCTATTATATTATTTATTAATTGTTAGAATAAAATAGATGAATAAATATGAATCTATAAATATATGAATATGAATCAATAAATATACAGGGTTATTGCTATTTCCTGTGCTTTGGGGAAAAATTTATCATCATAGCTAAAATGCTGTAGATATGCAGAGAAGGGGTATTATCGCCATGGCTAAAGTTTGTTGATAGATTTTACAAGCCATTTACCATGAAGCAGATGATCCTTTATAACAAACAGTATCACTAATGACTGCACCAATTATTTTACTGAAATACTTTCAACCTTTTAAAAAACAGCAAAAAGTGTGACTTACATGAGGTAGGTCTTTTAAAAGAATATCATCTTAGTCTTATTTGAGTAAAATATGCATACAATTCTATAAAACAATACATTTTCTGGGGGAAAAAAAGTCCTAAACTGCTGGTGATTTGAGGTTTTTCAGTAGGTACTGGTGATGTCAGTGCTGATGGCAGGCACAGACATGTTTGCAGAACCCTGAGCACCTGATCCCTGCAGAAAGTGAAAACAGCATCTGTAAGTCTTCAGTTAGACTTGCACTTTTGCAAAACTGCTTTGAAAGAGGCTTGTTGATAATTCTTGTATCCTTCAAATAAAGCCTTGACACAGTTTTAGGATGACAGTCTTCTTTGGCAAGAGCAGAGATTCCAGTGATGTGAAGCCAATACCTAATGCGCCAATCTCATTTCCCTTTTGTTTTTCAGTCACTCAAGCTTGCAGTGAAAAAGCAGAATTATTTTCAAATGTTTGCTGACCAGAAATCTAAAGTTCAAGTAATATTTAAAGAGAGAATAAAAAACTGTTTTGCCTAAGTTAATTTGACTTTGATTTATTAACTGTTTAAAAATTTCATGGGTGGAAAGTACCTTCTTTTAAAAGATAGAAAATGTTATGAAATAAATATTCTTGTGAATTTATGTCAGTGAAAATTTATGTATGAAATGTTTCATCTTCCTTGCTCTTTACCATTTACAGACTAACTATACTATCACAAAAAATAACATTTATTTCACTGACCTTTTTAATTCATTGCATTCAAGTTTGTACTTTTTCTTTTTTCTACAATAATTGTAAAGTTGCAATTACTAAAGTCAGCAGTTCCAGTGAAAACACTGGTGAACTCATTAAGAGCGCTGCCAGGTGTTGCCAACCCCAGGTGTCAGCCTACAGAATAGTGAGATATAAATAACTCTTAATGGAAAAATTGCAGTCTAACAAATTACCCATCTTAGGCAAAGCTAAACTAGTATCCTGTGATTTGGTTTGCTACTTACTAGCTTCTAATGTGTAGAGCAAATGAGAGCAGCATATGCCCCTTCTTAGGAGATATAAATCAGATTAAAGACTGTCTAATTACCAGAAGATTGTTCCACAGGTATCCTCACAAAATAGAATTTAAGTGCAAGAATGCACTCCAATAGTATCTTCCTATTTATTTTCTTTTGTATTACTCCTCTGTAGAATGAAGCTATTTACAAAAAGGTGGGATTTCTTCACTACTGCATTTTTACATCCTCTGGGCTTTGTGTATTGTTTCCTGTGGATTTTAAGGAGCATCTAGGTGAGAAATAATTCATAACAGAAACAGCAAAAAGTTGACATGCAGCAACAACAACAAATTCACATGCAGCAACAGCAATAACGTCAGGGAGGAGAGGAGATGAGAAAGAGACAGAATTTTACTCGTCTCCCATTTTACTCATGAGTCAGTATTTTGGAACTGAGAAGTTTTGGAAATACTGCTGTCAGCTGAGGGACTGCAATTAAAAAAAAAAAAAAGCATTTGATAAACCTTGCAAAACATGTTGGAAATTTTCATCTTTATGAGTTTTAATATTCTTTTATGCAGATCATACCTTTTGTTTACCAGCCTTCTATTTCTGTTTGAAAGTTAGTATGTATATCCTGTAATTGTATCTGTGGGGTTTTTTACCACTAAGGTAAAAGTCTTACCTTGACTGGCACCACCCTGCCTTAAATGTAATGAAAGAGCACTGAGTTTCAGGAAAAGAAAAGGTTTTACATGTACTGTGTGACAGATAAATGTGAATGTTCTCGGCAGGCATGATCTTGTAGCTGAGAGAAGGAATGGCAGTCAGTAGAGTTTTTGAACTTTATAGAAACGTGAGTCTATATTACAAACAGTCAGATGACTCGGTTCAGTTATGAAACATCTGACATAGTGTTCTACAATTAAATATTCATATAGATTGGAGGGCTATCTTATCTCTCTCCTGCCTCAGAAGTATGTCTCCTTTAATAGAAACCATTCCCATTCACTTGGAGAACTGTGGTCACACTGAATTACAGGTCACAGCAAATTATTTTTCCTTAGTTTCTGAAGTTCTGTGGTAATAATCTCCTTTCTAAACAGAATAAAAGAATGTCAGTGACTTACACATGCAGTATTCTTCCGATAAGAAATTCTTAAATGGGCTAAGTCTGAAATGAATGCTGGTGTGGGTTTTGGCTTAGTGTAACTACAGTCTTAGTATAAACTTGTGGCTGCAGCAAGCAGCTTGGGCACAGTTAATTAAGAGCCATAACTAAACAGCAAAAAGGTGCAAAGTAGATCCAATGTAAGCAGTTTGGGTATAATAAGAAATAAAAATGACATTTACAAAATATAAAAGGAGTAGTCATTTAAAAATAATTTCAGCAAGAATGTTGAAATAGCTATTTACAGTGTTACACTCTCTTTACATAAACTGCAATTAATGCAAATACTACTACCACTCCTATTGGCATACTTTGCATAGATCTTACCTAGTAGTTTTAGCATTTGACTGAATTGTCGCTCCATGTATTCATGTAAGAGTTTTTGCCTTGGAAGATTGTTAATCATGTATTCTGCTAGTTTTTAGTGATTGTTTGAATGATGCCATAGGCTGTTTTAAATTTGTCTTATTGGTCTTGTGATAATTACAGTTATACCTGAAGGTTAAGAACTGAACTTACATATAATGTAAATGGAGCAAAAAGGCATCAGTACTGGTTAAAGAATGTAGTTTTGATGTCATTACAGTGGAATTCTTGTAATACACTTGCATATAGTTGGTGAAAAGTTACCACAGGTAGGATGGGAAAAAAAACCCAAAAATCTTGAAGTTATATCTGGAATCATAGAAGTCTTTGCAAAACTCTTCCATTTGTCCATTAGCAATATTGTCTGATCCTTGAAATGTTCAACGTCTTTTGCAATCTCCCTATTTTAAAAATGATAACATGGACTTGCTTTTACTGTATACTATCATGCACTAGTAAAGAAGAAAAATATATGTATTATCACATTTCTTTTTCATGGTTGTTTTATCTTCTAGACTGGCATTTGATCCCTTGCTTTGTCTAACCTTTCTAATGTTTTGGAAATATGTTGAAAGTTCATGCATATTTTTTATCTTTCTTCTTACTGAGCATGTTCCTCTCTAATGGCAGTTGCCCTGACCAGGAAAGTTGTGGAGTTCTAAATCCTTATATCTAGCCCTTACTGCACTGTCTTTCATAAGAGGGATGTTCTGATCACAAACATTGTTTGCTTCTTTCTTCCAAATTAGTTCATGCATTTTTCATTTCTCATTATGTTTCAGTCAGCTGTCCATCATTATCTTTATGAATGACACACACAGTGCTTGTACACTGCAGAAATAACAAGCTTTTAAACAAGTTAATCCAAAATACATACTATCTATGTGGCATTAACATGACAAAACTGTTTTCCTCTTGGAGTTTCAGTTGTAGTAACTTCTGGGAAATGCTTATTTGGCTTTCCATATCTAAAGATTCCAAACCAATTGCTTTGGTTACAAAGCACAGCTTTGGTGAATATTATTCAGTAAGTCTCACCCCAGATGTTAGAAGGGGAAAATTTTGTATCTTAGATTAAACCAGGTTTTAAACAGATGTGTTTTCTGTAAGGACTAAACTGTATAGTGAATGGTTAATTGAATATATAGTTTCAGATTTAATACATTGTTTAAGCATCATCATAACCTTTGAAACTTTATGAAAAAATGCATTTTTTTATTATTCCAATTATCACTGTGATGTGAACTGTTTACACATTAGCCAGTAAAATACAGTTTCAATTAACAGGCAGCACTAACAGAGTGGAGGGGTGAAATAAATTTCCATATTTTCATATTTGCAGAAAATTCTGCACTGTCTGCCTTGCAGAGAGTGTGTCTCCTAAAACAAATCAGAGAGACTAGAATAAAGTCTCCCTGACTAGTTTCTGCAGCCTGTCTCAGAGTAACATACCAGACTATCTACACACTGTGCAGAGAGAGACATGAAATCAGAAAACGCTCAGCACAGGGATGTGTTTCCGTGTTACGCTTGAGAAGCATTTAGTGACTCATCTCGTGCAGAATCTGGAACCTGTAGTGTCTTAGTGAGGACAAGCAGCTGTGTGTATTCCTTGAAAGAGCAAAGTGAGTATTTTAAGAAACAGCAAAGTATGTATTTTAAGGAACAGCCATTAAGAGAGATGCAATATTGATTTACATTTTTGTTATATTTCAGTGTTCCAGCCTTTATCTAGGATGTGGGAAACCCAGATTCATACTCTTAACCTTAGGGTTAAAATTTGTATCTTTCAGTTCGGTAGATATAGATAGTATGTCTGCATTGAATGTTCATACTTAACAGACATTTGAGCTTGAAATAACCAAATAACCAAAAGATGGAAAATCTTTTTCATTCCTCTATCAGAGAGTGGCACAGGAAATAATGGTCTTGTTATTGCAGAACTAGGTTCTGGAAGTAGAAGACCTACTGTACCTATAATACTTACATTTGTAGCTTTGATTATTGCACAAAGACTTTAAACATTATTTTGGCCACAGACAGATTGATTTGCCAAGAGTATTAATATTCTAATACCAATAGAGATAACTGTTTCATTCAGATGTGACTTAAGAAAAAGTCAGAAAATGTGTTTAATTAGATTAATTATTGTGAGCAAAAGGATATAAGATTGAAGTTCACAATTTAACAACTCAGTTTTGCCTGTCATCACTTGGTGTTAGTGAAAATATTATTAAAAGCTAGCCTCAGAAACACCTCCATATTTGAAAAAGGGTTTTTTTCATATGTATTTGCAGCTCAAGCCTAGCAAAGTTGCTTTCAAGTAAATAAGACACTAAAATTTAAAATACAGTTTGTTTGTATATTTGTGTAAGGTGTTATATACTGTGCTGATAAAAGTTGATGGTGCATTGACAGTTTTCACTTTTTTTTTAAATTCACACTAATTCTTTAGTAGAAGATATTTCTTTTCTCTGTCGTTTTAATTTTCATTCTTTTCTTTCTGCTTTATGCATTCCTTTCCTCAAAGAGTTGTTTCATAGCTTATTTAGCTAGACAGCAGGGAGATATAAAATTAGGGCTATTGCAGAAAAGTTTTTCTGTCTTCAAAACATATTCTATCAAGCAGGTTTAGTCCATTCTGTCTTAGATGTGTTCGCCCTTCCAAATATGCCCTAAAGAGAAGACCTTTTGGCCAAAAGAATGCTTAAATAACACTTGAGCACTGTGTGTATTGAATTCATGGTTACAGAAACAAATAAGTTTAATATCTGTTTTTAATGAGCTGTGGTCCTTCCTATATTTCTTTAACTATACTTGACTTTATAAACATGAATTTTTGAACTCTATAAAAAAGATTTAAGGCTAGAAAGTTTTCCCATTGTGCACATGTGTAACTGCACATGAAGAGCCAAGAACGTTTTCCTTCTTTTTTTATCTGGCTACAGACATCTCAGGGGAGGTACAGCAAGGTTCCCAAAACCAGTAAAGGCACCCTCCTGTGTTGCCTTGTGTGCAGTTCAGAGAGACAACAGCGCTCCTCTTGGTGCTGAAGGGCAGTGTGAGTTCACACTTGTCCTTAGCTTGAGCTTTACTGGTGTGTTTGATCTCCTACGTAGAATCCAAAGCAGCTTTTACCCAAATTATGGTAGGAAAAAAATACTGCCATAATTTAATTTAATTTACTGCTAATTTTAATACAGAAATACAAAATATCTGGGCATTCTTTATATCAACTAACTTTAAATCAAAGTAACCTTCTTAATGTTTAGATTGTTATTTGCAGGCACCACACAGTGATAAGGCAATACCTCATCGTAGTGTTAAATGTAAAGTCTAGGAATAGCTCAGCCACCATAAAAATGTCGATATCCTGATATGAGATTCACAGAGCATTGTCCTGTTTGAATTACTAAGAAGCTGTCTGCACTGTCAATGGCACTGTTTAAAATATTTGATGATAAGAAGAACTTGAAGCCTTTATACAAATAATCAAATTATGTACATGTACCTTATTTAGGAAGTTTCTGCTTGCAGTAATGAAATGATGCATATGAATTTGGAAGTCACCTCTCAAAATATCAGTGTCAGAAAGATACTCTCACTCTCTTCCCACCCCTTGCTCCTCCCTTTAGGAAAAGATACCTGATGTAAATATGTAATGTCACCCTTTATTGTTTGACAAATCTTATGAAGTGGCATAATGTGATAAAAGTATAGTCAGTGTATTTTTATGCTATTTTGACACTTTTTCTTGGCAACTGATATTTTAGAGCAGGTCTCTTGAGTTTGTTATTGAGCATTATTTTTTTTTTTTTTTCTGCAAGCAACAGTATGATTTCACTTGTTGTAATTAAATATTTTCTTCAAATACTACAGCAAATGCATTGCCTTCCCTAAGGTGCAAATTCTGTATATCAGGTTTCCCCATACTGATTTGTATCTAAGCCTTCTTCAATACATTTTCCTTAACTTTTATTATAACAGCTTAGACTGCAATCACCCAACATGCTTGTAAGACATTTTTACCCTAGTTTGGGGCAGTCCAAATAACCCCAATCAATAAATATCACCAGTTTGGCATGGACTGCAGAATATTGTGGGGAAATATGCACCATGGTTTTCACAAATAGCTTAAAAAATTTATGTAAATATAAAAAAGAAAAGAACATTGTATCGTTGACTACAAAAAGAAAATAACTTTACCTTCCTACAGTTCTGAAATTAGCTGAATTTAATACAAAGTTTTAATAAGCTTCACAAATCTGAGATTTAAGAACTCTGAACCTGACACTTCAAAAACATGGGCCTGTAGCACTTGATATAATGGGAGAGCTGGTTAGCTGTTGGCAACAGAAGTCCTCTCCGACCTGAGCCAGTCAACAGGGAACAATTTATGAAGACAAGCATTGTGCATAAGCCTAATGCCATTGAAGGCGGTAGCAAAACACTGTTGAGACATTCTGGGGATCAGCAGAGGGCACAACACAATTCATGGAAGTGGTTGCTGTGCAATTATCTGTTTTCATGATTTTTTTCTAGTTTGTAAAATGAGAACATTTGAAAAGATAGTAATATCCAGTGTATGAGCTACAACAAAACAGAACTGTGACCGAGTTAGAATATCTGATTGCTTTTTCTTCATATTTAGACATCACCACCAAACAACTTTTTTAGGTCCTAAGAAAAACAAGTTTTTCATCCCAACCACAGATGTTGCTAATACAGGATTCCTTTATAGATCAAAGCAAAGAGTATTGTGAAGAAGAATAATCAGTCAGGCTGCATAAGTATTACAGCTTGTAAGTGTTGGCTAAAACAAAGACACACTAACACCAATGTTCACACCCTTCTATTAAAAGAATTTAAAGTTGATGTACAGCTACTTGTATCATCAGATGCAAATGCAAAACTTGCATTTATATTATCAGAGGTAAAGGAATGGACACCTTTAGTGCAAGGTTGAATATTGATTTGAGTGTATCTGATACTGATAAAGCATCCAAGGAGTATTTTAGGTTTTTAGCAAAAGCAGTTACGAGTAAACCAAAATCCTTACAATTTTACATGAAGAGGTGATGCCTGTCTATTTACAAGCCATAACTGGATTAACTTATGTTAGGAGAGTATGATTCACGGCCATATTTATTAATTGTTTTCTAAAATCAGATCTTTAAGTATATTCAGCAAAAAAATAGATAGAATAGCAGGTAGGTATTTCAGGTTGTGTTTGCTAGTTTATTTCTTTCTCTTTGCTACCAAATAAATTTCGTAGCCACCAGTTATTATTTTTTACTTTGACAAAACATACTTTTAGAGAACTAATGTATTGTTTATCCTTTGAGTTCTTAGATGAATATGTAAGCAACAAGATATAGAGAACATGTTTATTTTATTTGTTGGAAGAAGAAATTTATACATTAATGACATTTTTAATTACTGAGGTTTTAGATGGTTTTTATGTAATTTTGAATTTCCAGTTTAAAATTGTCCTTTAGCTGTATGTTAATAAACTATGCACTGTGTTATCAATGGCACTTTTTGAATAGCAAAACTCTTTTTGTTATTATATTGAGAAGTCAATGATAGGATTGACTGCTGTTTTCACTACTGTTTTTATAAATCAGTTTAAGAAATGAATGAAAGACTCGTAAGAGAATTGAGCATTATTTCCTTACCTAAAATGTGAACTTAAAATATGTAAGTTGAGTATATATTAAAACTTGAAAAATACATACTATGTTGGACACAGAATTGCTGATAGGTGAGGAAAAAACAACTCCCCTTGGTTCTGCCTATTGAGTATACCTAACAAAGTCAGATAGGACCTGGGCCAGGCACTGGCAGTGTAACAGGCTGCGTGCTGGGCTTTTCCACAGGGAGAAGTGGAGAATCAGAGGAGAGCAGTGTAGTCTTATCCACCTTTCTGCTCAATCATGGTAATTTTAAGTTAAAGTTTCTTCTCGGCATATGTTTCTTTTGGTCACAGCTTAAAATCTCAGTGTGAACTGCATGGGGACTGAGTATTCACAGTAGCTAGAAGACTGAACAGGAGATACATACACCATGCCAATTGATGGAGAATGGTGCTTTTTGTGAATCCCACTTGGACAGGAAGCTAGGTTAAAGCTTTGTATTAGATGCATCTGTGAAATAAGTATTCATGGCCTGAAAACATTTCTAGAATCCTAATAGAGGTGGTCAAATCACTTTTTTTCTGCTTTTTCACCTTTACTGATGCCAAATGCAGAAATCAGCTGTCACAGGTGTCTTAAGATTCATGAGAGCAAAGAGGGACCTAGACTATCTGTCTTCCTGATTAGGATGAAAGTAGGAATTTTTGTTTTAATTTGTGTTTATGTTTTTCAAATTCAAGAGAAAATTAATCAAATGAGTCAGTAAGTGTTGAGAATAAGTGCCAAAAACCTCTCTAGGGATTGGGCTCATTGGAAGGCCACAGTCTTACTACTCTGTCCTCCCCAACCTATTTCTCAGTTTCACATCTTTAACAGAAAACACAGGCAAGTGTTTCCACAGATTTGCAGAATAATTGTGTATGGAGAGGAGCTCCAGAAATTTTGTTCAAGCACATGCTCAGAGCAGGTCTTATTAAATCAAGTTTCTCACAGCTAGGTCCACTTGAGTCTTGAACACTAAGTAGACTCCAAAGCCAATCTGGGCAAATTTTTCTGGTATTTCACCCTCCATCATAGTATAGTATTTTTTACTAGTAACTTATCCAAGTTAGATCTGTTACTGCCCATTCCATCTCTGTGTAACAAAAATAAAGCCAAAAGGTCAGATAATAAAGCTATAATCAAGCAAAGCAATGTGGTTAGACATGCATGTGCCTGTGATGCTGTTTTGGTAGCCTAATACAGTTGATATGGGGAAGGCATAAATTCTAGATATATACAGCCAGGTACTTATGTTTGCTGTTGTTTGGAAAAGGAATGAAGAGAACAGGCTGAGAGCAAGCACAGGCAAAAGAATACAGTTCTTCAACAACATTAACACAGACTTTCTACAGCTTTGTCTCCATTAACACCCTAACCCCCAGCAAGAACTTGGTTTGACTGGGACTTTCTTCTTCTTACAGAGATGGTGGCTTCTGAAGTTCCCAGGGCCAGAGAAACATGGAATAAGCGATGGGGAGTTAATATCTTTCAAAGCTATCAAGCTTTCTGGGCATTCATTAAATCCAAAAGAATAAACTGTAGATACTGATAATCAAAATTAAGTTTCCACTCACTGTATAGTATAACACCTGATAAGTCGATGATGCCAGACTAGGTTTAATTAAAGTTGGGCCTTCAGTCAAAGCCACAAAATTGGTAAGCTAGAAGAATAACCTCCTCTAACAGTTAGCAAGAATGAGCACATTTGCAAAAATGCTTTATAGCAATAATTATTGTGGTGTTTTTTTTTTAATTTTGAAATTGCTTATTAAGTATATTTCCTAATTACTGTTAAGTATTGAAAATTATGCATAGAAAGAAAATAGGTTTTCTAGAGGGATAATTCCTTAGTAATCAAATTTTATTCCTGAAACTTACAAAAAATGCTATTACATTTAATTGACTAGGTTTTTTTACAACTTATGGCATGAAAATTCTCTTCCTAGATCTGAGTTGCACAAGTGATGGTCTAATTCTTTTCTGAGTACAAAGACTCTCCACACAGTATGTCTTCATACAGTATATCTTCATCTAGTAAGGCAAAAAAATTGATGACAAATTACTGTCACTATATTTTTTAGGGATGAAAGTCCAAATTAACCAAGGAATAAGGCATCTCGTTCATTTGGCTTACATGCAGTCATCACCTAAGACAAACCTAGGGCAAAGCAAATTTAGAGGGTCCAAAACCCAGCATGTTTGCTGGAGTCCTTTTTCCAAGGCAAGTTCTAGGTCATTCAACCCTGCAGGTGTATCCTATCTCTCCAGTCTCTCTGCAGAGAGGAATGACATCCACTCATAAAAGTGGGCAGTGGAAGATGATGAGAGGACTGCCACAACACTAGAAATCAGGTCTCTGGGAACAACAGACTTACCCAAGTTAAATTCTGAGGAATATTTATTCTTGCTGATTGTAATTTTTATAGAAACACACATCATTACTTACATAAAATACATAGATACATAACTTATTAGGAAGAAGATTTTAAGAAGACTTTGACAGGTTTATAAAACACCACAACAGACACAGCTAATGAGAAATTAAAAGATTATGAATGAATGTAAGAACAACAACAAAAAACCACCGAACACCTGTGTGATGTATGAAATGTATTAGCTTTTCACATTTTTTTTAGGTAAAATCTGTTCTGGTTTGAGGACAACTTCTTGATGAGTATTTGTAAGCTGAAACAGAGAGCATGGGAAGCAGACAGCTGGAGAGGTAGTTCTTCTGGGAGCCAGGAAAGCTAAAGAAGAGCAATGCAAGTATTTTTCAGAAGGTCATTCCTTAGTTGTAATAGGTGGTGAACAAAAAAAGACTATTTTCAATTATATGAGTAGTTAGAAACCATAGAAGATGTCACAGGTATTTTCAGGAAAAGAGTTAAATATGGAATTAACCTTGTTCTTCGTGATTCAGTTTTGAATTAGACCTGTTAGGTATTGTGACCTCCTTCCTATTGCCTTTTTAGTAATCTATTTCTTACAAGAGTACTTTTTTTTAATGTCAACTGAAATCAGAGAGGCAGATGTCAGGTTAGAATATTTACTTCTGCAACACCCAAAGATATGTAAACTAGTGTGGTCTTTGTAAGAGGAAAAACCAGAACAGAAGTGATTGCACAAGATCTCTCTCAAGAGAAAGCAAGCCAGTTACTATGCTACCTTGTGCATCTGCTGGGGCACCAGCTGTCTGTGTGCTCAATGTTAAGCAGAGGGGAAAATAAAAGGTGTTTTGCTGTGCCTTAGTTGCCTTCTGAATTAACTGGATTTGCTTCTCATCTGCTGTGCACACAGTTCCCACAGCTCAGCTGATCTGTCATATGTTGTTAAACCAGTAAATTATTTATGTACCTAAACCTGCAGACTAATGTAGACCAGTATAAGAAGAGATAAATCTACCCAAGTTAGATTTAATTAAAATATAATGTAAAGGTTTTGAATTCTTAGCATAATCCAGCTGATTTTGAGGCTGAGCTAGCATTTAGAAAACATAACAAGGCCATAGGTACAGATTATTAAACGTTGTCCTGTAGACTGTTTTGTAGTCTTGTAGGAATGTGACTTGCATTTGATTTTAATTTCATTGCATGCCAATAATTCCGCTATTCTTTCCAAAAAGATTTGCAAAGAAGACAAAAGGGAACACTTCAATACTAATAAGATACTAAGATACTTAGATACTAAGTATCTATAGTCTAAGTACTTGTCTAATATTCCTAGGTGTGTAGTGAGAGAGATCCCTCTGCATTACCAGAAAAAAAAGTAAAATCATTTCAAGTTGAAATGGCACAGCACTCAAACAACGTTTAGAAAATTCATTACTCTGAGAATTAATGCAGAATGTTCACAAATAAAGAGATGATTAAAGTCCTTATCTTACCTATTGAGGTATATGTGCTTGACAGCTGACTTCCAGGCTTCTGTGGCATCACCAAAACTTTTTGTTCTGAGTCTTACAGGTCAATTTAGCATTTGAAAATACATGCAACAACCTAAAGAAAAGTCACCCCATTTAATTTATATTTTTTTCAGCTACTATGTAAGCATTGTCAAAGCAAGCTAAAAGTAATATTTCTATTACTCTTTGCCTTCCTGGGCAATATTTCTATCATTGTATCATACAACAATTGAACATAGCCTTTTCTTCAAGCTATAAATTCCATCAGATTATATATATATATTTTTTTTTTTCCCCATCATATTCTAGGAAGATCAGCGTAGCAAACTTAGTACCTTTGGGAAAATAAAAAAAGATGAGCTGGAAACAAAAGAAAAAACCTTTTCTGGCTTTCAAATATCACAAAATTAATTATATAGATATGTCCAAAACAGAATCTAACTTTTTAAAATAAAAGGAAGAACTTATGTTTGTTGACATAGTGGTTGAATAATGTTGCATTTTGAATTCTTCAGTGGGATCAGTAAGCACAGACATATTCAGGAAATTACCTGACTGTCTTCTGCAAATAAAAGTTCTTCCATGTCTAGATAGTGTACACATACATTAAGCCTAAAAATAGTATTGAAATTCTGTCACATAAACATTTTTATTATTGTTTTCATTTAGCTATTTAGGCAACTGTTTTTGTACCAAGAGAGGTTTAAATTCTATTTAAATTCTCTGTTTTGTTACATTTTATGTTGTCATATTCTTGTACAGTGTCTTTTATCTCTTTTCTTAAGTTAATTTTCAGGGTACTTGGCAATTGTCCTCATCATTTTCTGAACTGTACAGTCTGATTCTAGGAATTAGGAAACAATAATCACAAATGGTGTTTTAAATTAAAGATTAATATACATCATGGTATTGGAACATCCTCTATATTATTCAGCCTTTTCTTTGCATACATTTGTAAATCTTGTTTGATTTTCTGACAGGATCTGAGTATTGAATTAAGATAATCAGTGAACTTTTTCCAGGTATTTTAAACCACCAGATATTCTTTGGATATTTTATTTTCCTTTCAGTTTTGAATTAATTGACTTTTAAAGATTATTTGGTATTAACCTTGTAAAGCACCTTATATTTTTCTGTCTTTAAAGTTCTCTGTGGTACACTTTTCTTGAGTAATTAAAAACAGCAGCAGTAAGAAACAGAGATAAATAACAATTGTTTATAACTTTCTAAGTTTGACTTTTGGTCATTTAATTTATGACCAGTTGAAAGCCATTTTCCTAGAAGACTGTATATTCACAAGTATTTTTTCCATTGGTAGCATAATTCTGTAAGAGCCTTCTCACAGTTTTGCAGATAACTTTTGGTTAGATAAACTGCTATTTCCAAATACTGTAGTATGTCTTCAGAATTTATCTTTTCTGAATTTTGCTGAGTTTCCCCATTTAGGCATTTTACTCATTCCTTGTTTATTGCCAGCACTCTGTTTCCATTCTGCTTAAAACTAAAGCCATCTCCTCTGCCTTAAAAAGGAGTGCGAAGAGCTGTTACCAGCTGGTCTAATGGAACATAGAAAATGAATGAATATCTTATTTGTAGGGTGACTCTTCTAAAAAAAATCTGTGAAACCGTCGCAATAGAGCCCTGTTGATCTGGCGTACCCAGTTGATTCCACTCAGTGACCTGGCTAATGATTTTATCAAAACAAATAGGCCTCAACCTGCTGTCAACCCTGTTAAAAAGCATCTAAATGTTACTCTGATGTTCTTCAGAAAAAAAAATCAGTATATCTTCACATAGAATGCAGACTCTCAAACTCAAAAATTACCTTTGCATGTCTAATTCTTTTTAAAGCAATAAGAATTATTATATTTTATTTGATAATTTTCTAAAGGAGAAAGAAATCTTTAAAAAAATGTTTGAATGCAGAAAATATTACTTTTCTAGTATTTTGTTGGAGGAAATATTGGATGAGTCCATAAACTGTTACTAGAACCTGAGGGGGGAAAAAAAAAATTTTCACTAACTTCTAATGATTGTATGTAACAGATCAAAGATACACACAGCATTCTTGATGTATATTTCTCTCACAGTTGCATGAATTCAGTGGATGTATTTGCATTTTCCTTCATATTGTGAGATATATACAACTCAGGGACAATTAGTAATAAAGAAACATTAAGTACCAGAAATTAATCTCCTCAATGGCTTCTCTTCGTTTTTTTTCCCCCCCTTGCCTGGAGGGTTGATTTTATGGCTTTAGAGCAATTATTATTTATCATCTCTTGGTTTACGGGAAAGAATTAGAGTTATTAGCTATTAAATTATCCATGAAAATTTGACACTATACTAGACCAAACAAACCCTGGGGCTTGCTGATTTTCCCAGTATGAAACATCTGTGACTTCAGCTAGAGAGAACTTAACATTGTCTAATTAGATTTCTAAGATTTATAAGGCTCAAATGCTCTATTATTAGAAACCTGAAAATTGGAGCAAAAGTTGAAACTTGTATTTACTGAAGATTATTTAAAAACATTTTTAATAGCGCTGTGTGTTGCTAAATACTACGAGCTTGTAATTGGTGAAGATTACTAGATAATGTATTATAGTCTGTAACAACAGGAGTCCAGGAAAAAAATGTGCTTCCTACAATTGTAATAAGTTGCAGCTTTCAACTTCAGTAATTAAAAATACTTAATTGAAAATGGTGCATTAATTATATGTTTATTTTTATATTCTAATTTAAATATAGTTTGTCTTCTCACGTGGTCTGCGGAGGCAAAAAGTCGAGTTGGCGTATTTTCTATTCTGCAACATTATCACTCATGGACAGTGAGTGATAATCACCAGTCATCAGCATAGAAGAGTGGGTTCAAATTGGCTCTGATTTCAAGACTGACAGACAGTGAATTAGCTCCTGTTCTATCTTTTTCTTTGGAGGCAATATGGCTTCTTAATGTGCTAATTAGATATTTCATTCTATCTTCTATTATTGAATCTAAAAATGGTTTGGAAATCTCAATCTGTTAAAACAAAAATAGCCTTATAATATAATCATTGTTGCTATATTGAAAAAAATAAGAGAACATTATTATGCTGCAAAGAACTTGGAAATTAAGAAGGGGAGGAACAAGAATTATCACTCCATTCTTAGTTTGTATCTTTTGCATTTGGATTAGAGCAATCTTTAATTACAGGATCCCTTTCTTATTAAATACACAAAATAAATACTACTCAGATAATAAGGATCTTTTCAACATTTTGTCTTATCCTAATTGTTCATTGCATCACCCCATGTATTATTTATTCTAGTCTATTCAGTTCTTGCTCTAAAGAAGAAATGATCAATTTGCTCAAGTGTTCTTCAGTGCTGTGCATCAATATACTATCTGTGTTTTTCACAAACACTAATTAATCTTCATAACATCCTTCTGGACAAGGGGTGGAATTAACCTCAATTTGTAGAAAGGAAACAGAATTACTGAAAGTGAAAGTTCACAGATCTCCATAATGTGGGTAACATTTACTGCTTTGTTTCTGAGAGTCCTAAGCATTGCATAAGGCTTTATTCATAGAAAATTTCTATCCATTTCTATTTCATTTCTAAGAATGAAATATTTCTGCTAGTGGGACTACTGCAGTACCTCAGGCAATAATAATAATAACTAAGAAAAAAGACTGTGCAGTAATAATTAAGCATGAGAAATCTGTTCGCCTCAATTGCGGAAATCTCAGGAAGAAAAACTGTTTCCACAGGATAGAATTCAAGAATGTGAGCCAGGAAGCCATGCTTTTTTCTTTCTGCAGGGCTGTGTTTTATTTATTATATAGTTTCCATTTCTATAACAAGTCAGAGAGGTCCTACGGTGAACAACCTCCTTCATTACTGTGCTTTGATTCCAGGGAAGGTCTCTTCAGTGTCCTGGAAAAGCTGAATCACTTAAGAAATAGTGTAGGTGATCTTGTAGTTGAGATATTCTGTCTTAACAATGTAGGTTAGTTAATTTTGACTGCTTGACTTAATGATTTCAATAATACTGTTTTTACTGCTGATTTCTGTGTGTTCATGCCTTGATTTGGGAAAGGGGGGAAGAGGGGAAGAAGCAAACTAAAAAAGGCCCAAGAACTCCAACACAGGAATATTTTCTTTAGAAATCATCTATTTCTTCAACATGGTAGTTAACTCAAGATTCACAATCTGCTAGTTATCACAAATTTCCAGTATGTAGCTCCTTCCTCAGTGGGAGTAGCTGAGAAAGACTATGGTAGGAAGAATTAGCATGGCTAGGGGATTCCTCATCACTCTGAGGGATTATTCGTGTTCACTCTTTTTGTCTGTAAAAGGATTTGTGAGATGTCTGAAAAAAACAGCAACAATGAACATTTCTAAGATGTTAAACTAAAAATTCCTATCTAAAATTCTGTCAGAATTTACAGTCCAGACAATCTACATATAGATTAATTCACTTGAAAAATCTAGCACTGAAGTTATCGGCTGAGTTTAAAGTCCTTGATTCAAATCTTAGAGGTCCTAAATTACGTAACATTTTTTGCAATAGGCACAATGTTATGTTTCTGCCTCATTTTCCTTTGGGAACATTTTTAAACCTTTATGACTAAATATTTCCAGAATTTTTAGCTTAAATAACAGCCTGACTGCAGGATATTTTCATCCAGAATGAAGTATAATAAAGCTTGAAGGGACTGAAGTGACAGTCTTATTAAAGGGAATTATGTGACATTAATAACAGCTGGTGATTCCAGGTTTGTTTGCTATTACAGTAATGAATATTGAAAAAAATTACAGAAGTTATGCAACTTGGCAGTGCCATGTAGTGAGTCTTTTATGCTGATTCTCAAGCTAGAGACAGAGTTTGTAAGATCACATTCTAAAATGTTACCCCATTGCTTAAACCACTAAGCTTTTTTTACTTACAAAATGCTTTTGTCAAAGTGCACTTCCCAAATAGATAGTGTGCCCTTTGCACCTTGTGTACACCTTTTCATCTACCTCCATCAGTTGCAAAAAATCATGTTCTTTGAGCTCAACTGCATGCGGTGGCCTCTGACATTTAAGTCACATTTTTAGTTCATGGACAGCTTTCTTGACTATGTCAGAGGCTACCTGAGACTGCATAACACTCAGCCCTGTATTTTCAGTTCAGAATTCTGTTTCCCACAATGTTTGTAAGCTTGCAAGTAGCAAACAGCAAATGTAAATGTTTCTCCCATGTTCTAAAAACTGTCAGCTTCCAGGGCTTTTTGAGACTTAGGTTGTTTGACAGTAAGCAAGTAAGGATGTCCTAATCTTAACACTGCAAAACCATTTTCATGTTATTCATATTGGTCCATGATCACCTTTTTATACACTGATGTTTTGCTATTGCCTTTTAGGTTTATATGCAAACATCTGTAAAATTACTTTGTTGTTCTCCTTTTTTAATGTGAAATTAAGCAGCACAATTTAACATAATTTCAAAATCCTATTGCAAACCCATAGTCAACTGTGGTCTATTCTAGAAGGGGATTTTGAATAGAAGCAATATTTTCTCTATTCACAAAAAATTTAAAGGCATAAGTGCTAATGCCCCTCTCCATTGTCACTTTTCTGCTCTTGCTATATCCACTTTAGAGAAGAAAATAAGGCCAGAGTATGTGTGTTTTCTTGCACCACTGTCTCATTTGCTCTCAAACCTCTAATGTATTATTACAGAATTATGCTGAGCCTGGTATCTGATTTCCCCAAATTTTATATCAAATTTCCTATTAGATGAAAGATGACAGTTATGCTGCAGTTGAAATTCTTGAAGGATGAAGCAGCATTTAGATTACACATAGATCTTAAAAGTGATACATTAAATGAACAGATGACATGCAACAGGATATGAACAGATTAATAAATAAAAGATAATACTAAGTTTTTACATTTGTTTTACGAATATGCTTTAGGAAAGTCTATAATCTGAAACATAAAGACTTATTTGAAAACTATTGTTGAACAACTATTTTGTGTGATTCTTAGAAAATAAACAAAACATTTTTAAAAATTATTTAGTATAACCTATTGCCCTTAATCCATGTATCCTTTTAGGACCTTTTAGTTAAACTATTCATTTTTAAATTGCATATCAAATTTAATTTTAAGAGTAACTTATGTTGTTTGATTATAACAGCTAAATTATTAGTATCTTGGTGCTGCCACCTTCAGGCACAGAGAAGGGTGATAGGAAGCAAAAACAGATCCTCGGCTCTAACTAAAGCTGAACTTCTGTTATTTGTATTAAGGAACATGCGCCCTCCCCACATCCCTGCCACTTGTTTCTAGATGAGTGCTGCTTCAGCATATCTCTAGATTCCAAGCTTATGTGCTTACTGAGTGTCTTGAAGAAACATGTATTCAGGCATGTGCTTAAGAAAAGAAGTGTCAGAGAAGATTCTGTTTACTTAGGAAAAGGCCAAAGCATCTTTTTATTCATAATGTAACTATTCCTGGACTCTGCAGAGTGGGCACGCTTGGATATAAATTTACAGCAGTAAAAAGCAAAGGAAAAGTGTACATAAGAAGGAATCAAGATTTTACAGGTTCAGATATTGTCTGTTTTACTATTCAGAAATATGAAAGAACAGATGGTCCCTTAGGTAAGACCAAAAGTCAATATTGTCAAGTATCCTCTTTCTGGCAGCAACCAGTAATAGTTCCCTAATGAAGAGAGCAATCACATTATGATACTGCCCTGGAAAACTATCCCATTCAAAAGTATTTGAGATTCAGGAGCCAGAGTGCATACCTTGAATAGATTTTCCTTACATAGATTTTTCTAATTGCTTTCAAGATCATATACCTTTCCAGCTGCTCGTGTTTTTCTAGCTGATTCTGTACTTCAGCTCATCTTTGTCACCTCTCTGTTTCTTTACTGAAACTTGTTGTCTCAGGAGTGGACGTAACACAGCTTGGATAGCATTTGTGTGATTTTATGTGAAGGCATATGACTGTTTTCCATTTCATTCCCTATTTCTTTCCTGGTATTTTTTAACATTTTGAATTATTTCTTTTTAATGAGTATTGAGAAATGTACAAAACCAATCTATACAAATCTTAAGATCTGGAGCTGGATTAGTGTTAACCAACAGATAGCCAAGGTTGGGTTTGGTTGTTTTCCTCTCTTTATGTTGCATTCTATTTCTCTACATTAAATTGGATATGCCTTTTTTGTTGTTGTTTCAGTAACAGATAACACTTGTTATTATGATTTTCCATAACTTAATATCACCACAGACTTATCACCTCACTAGTCACTTCCTGGGTCATTTGTGGTGTGAATCTCTTGAACAGCATAGGTCTTGTTCCTTACTCTTATGCAACTCAATTAGTAACCCTCTTCCCTGTGGCAGTTCACCATTACTCCATACTCTCTCTTGCCGTACTTTTATGAAATTACTATTCTACTTGAGAGACTTCTTTTCTCTAAACAACATCCTGATTTCTTTGATGGACTGTGGCTGATACAACTCATGCATCATATGGAAGCCTAAGTAAACCAGACTGGATGGATCCTATGGCATGCTCATTCCTTAAAAAAAAAAAAAATTCCAGTGAATCTGCAAGGCATGTCTTGCCTTTCAAAACATGACTCTTGCCCATAACATCTTATTTATCTGGGTGCGCACAGTACCTTTCTTC
Source organism: Scytalopus superciliaris (assembly GCA_013400415.1). Lineage (NCBI taxonomy): Eukaryota > Metazoa > Chordata > Aves > Passeriformes > Rhinocryptidae > Scytalopus > Scytalopus superciliaris. Next base: position 103,848 of record VXBX01006138.1, read on the forward strand.
AGGGTAATTTGCACTAGTTTGTTTGGTACAGGTGTCAGCTTAATGGTCTGCAATTTTCTAGATCTTCCTTGAAGCTCTTCTAAAAATTCTTACCAGGTTAATTACTCTCAGAGCCTCTGGTATGGAGACAATGTTAAATGAAAGTTTTCACAGCGTCATTAGTAGTTAGGATCTTTCATCCTTGAGTTCCTTTAGAACTTGGATAAATACTGTCTGATGTAAGTGATTTGTTACCACTGATTCTGTCTATTTATTCTGTGATCTCTTCCATTGACCCTTAGTTTCACTTTTCTGCCTTCTAAGTCCTCTGTAAAAGTGATTTGCCATATATGCAGCTCCCCAGACTCTGGGTCACTGCAGATTCAAAACATTCATTTGGCTGTTTGTGCTTCTTTTATACTTTCATCCTTTGTTGACCTTAAAGGCACTGTGGTGAACTTCCTGCTTTTGATGCACTTTAAAAAGGATTTATTACTAGTTTTTGTGCTTTTTGTACTTTTTGCCAAAACTTTTTAATGGCCTGTCTTATTTGCATTTCTTCACTGAAAGTGTCAGAACTTATGGTCATCCTTTCATGACTCAGACCCAGCTTCGCTTTTTCTTCTTTCTCATTGTCATTTTTATCTTGACTCCATAGCCACACTGGTTTCTTGTTCGATCTTCCTGCTTTATCTGTGACTCTGTTGCATTTATTCTGAGTCTCGAAAATTTTATTCTAATACATTTTCTACAACATCTTTAAAAATTCAACTTCTAAATTGACTTTTCCTTATTCTGAATATGTTCTCACATTTTACTATAGTACCCCTTTTTAAAATTAAGTATAGCCATAATGACTTTATTATTATGACTATTTACTTCGATTTTGCTCCTGCAAAAATGTATTTAATATGTGTGCACTGTGATTACTGATAACGAGTATCTGTTCATTAACAACATCCTATTCTGTCTGCCCTGTACACTGTACATCCTAGTATTAACGTTCCATTAGTTGTCATCCTTCCCTCCAACTTCTGACCTGATTATTCTATCAATAGCTTTGTTTAAGAACAGCTATTCTCATGTCATAATTTTATTTCTTAGACTTCACTGTTTCACTATCAGTGTATTCTGACATTCTCCGTTGCTTCTTGCTTGAATATTTCCAACATCTGTCCTAACCTTCACTATAAGATACAGAATATTTTGACTTTATGGTTGTCGAGTACATCATGAGCACCGCAAACTTCAGCACATCTTGGTTGAAGGCATTCTAAAATATCTCTTGGTGTTCCTCATTTTTAACTTTAAAATCTTGTATGACCTTCTTGATATGAAAATGCAGCAACTTGAATTTAATAATGGCTTAAGGGAAACCTGACCTTCCTGAATGAACTCCCTCCCTTCCATAAATGTGTCCTCTTTCTCATAATCATTATACTTTTTTTTTTTTTTTTTTTTTTTTGTGAATCAAACATATATTTCAACTTTGCCTCCTCAATAGCCTTTCTGTCTTGTTTTCTGCATCCTGGAAGAAGTTTCAGGAATAGTAGCACATGGAGCCTCTTTCCAGCTTCCTACGCAGCCCAGTCCAATTTTGCTTCTGTACCTTCTGGTTTACTTTTTCCTATAGTGCAGGTCCATGGATCATGACTGCAGGATTTTCTACAAACCTATTCAGACACTCACAGTCCTGTCAGTGTGGATTTCTTTGAGAGATTATAAACCAAACTGCAGGTCTAAAAGCAGAATTATTTACCCTTGCAACCAGCCTCCCCATATGGGATGCCTGGCTCAGCAAGGCTATTCTTTCTACAAGGGTAGCCTTTTCAGAAGAACCTGCCACCGTTTTCTCTTCCACTAGATAGACACTTACATGTCACAAAACAACAGCTCCTTATTTGGAAATGGAATTTTTCAACAGTACTTTGGAAATATTCCTTTATTCCTGGTATTATATCTGCATTTATTTTGCTTGATATGAGGAGGAAGATGGTTGCTTTATTTTTCTTGTAGCTACACTGATCCGTTAACTTTTACTTCAACAGTTTGTCCCTTCAGTGCTCCCCGTAGCTGAACTTGCAGTATAGTCAGCCTTCTTTTCCTCTCTTTGATGACTTACCCAATTCAAGGGCTTTGCTCACCTATTTTGCAGAAGTACCCAGAGCCTAAGGTGAGACTGTGATGAACAGGTCTGATGAAGCAAGCAAGAAGTGTTCTTTCAGATGTTTTTAGACTACCTAAAATATACTTCTGAAATTTCTTTTACTTCTTAGGCACATAAGTAAATTTTAACAAAACCTAAGTGGAAATTGGTACATGATGTTTGGGTTCTTGAAAGAGAAGAAAATTACTACTTTTGAATCTAGTTTTATGCCTTTTTTATCTTCTAGAATTGCTTACCAAAACACTAAACACCACGAGGTGAAAGTATAAAGAGACTAAGTAAATAAAGAAGTGTAGTTGTCAAAAGGTAGACAACTCATGACGTTTAAAATTCTTCATATCTTGTCTGGCCTCAGGCTTCTTCTCCAGAGGCATTTCAAAATGCAATTTCTAAAGTTAGTTCCTCTTGACATGAAAACACCTTTAGTAGTTTTAACAACATCCCGTCCATCTTCTCATGCTATAAGTATTTCAGGCTTTTAGTCTTTGATGTCATTCTCAGTTGTTTCATCTTCCTGTCTTAAAGTTCACATTTAGGTAAATACTTAAGGCAATATTTAATCTCAGCCAGACATGTATGATAGCCTAGAATAAGAAAGGATAAAACACTAAACAGAATGATAGATGTGAAATTTAAGCAGTTTAATCCTGGATTATGCTTTTCTAAACTTCCTCCATCTCAGTGTTTGAGACATGTAAAAGAGAAAAATAAAAAGAAGAGAAAGAGAAAAAAGATTGGAGCATGATGATTGTAATTTTCTAAATTTCAGACTGTTTCTTCCAATATTTATGCATGAACTTGTAGCATGATGACAGCACTTGGTAAGTTGTGAGAAGAATTGCTGCTGATCCAAGAAAAACACGTACCTTAATGTTGTTGTACATTTTCTCTTCTTTAGCTGCCATACATGATTCATACATTAGTTCAAGTGCACTGTGATGCTGTCCCTCACGTTTTAGAATAGTTTTGTTTAGGGTGTACTCACAGAGCAAAGTTTTTCATGATCAATAATGTTAATTAATAAAGCTAAATGTAATAAATATTAAAGGTCATTATTTTTTCTGGCTTTTGATTTTATTATCCACCATTGTTTCAACAATATGATTAAACAGTATGTTCTTTATAAACAGATGTCATTGATTCTTTTTATTTAGGTTAGGTAAATGAGGTAGACAAACTTTTTTCCCTCTTTGCATGTCATAGTATTGCCGAGTAAGTTTTGTCATGCTTTCACCTTTTGCATTTGTGTATTCATGCTGTATATATAATCATTGTGGAGAAAATTGATAAATTGGTTGTTAACATAAAGTCATTTGTGAAGTTGAATGAGGTTAGATATAGGTCTCTTCAACATGTAGGAAGAATTTAATTAAAATGAAATTAAATTGTAAATTAAACTCAAGTAATAAATGAATGTTATCCAATATAGTAAGCTATTCTCATAAGAAATTAACACTGTCCAGTAAACTGAGTTTGGGTCTTGAGGCAAGGTTTTCTCAAAACTAATTGCATGACTATCAAGTAAAGAAAACCAAGTTGAGGAGTTTTTCGACGCCTTTCTTTCAGTAGTGTAAAGTGCCATAATACAGAAAAAATAAATTATTCTTTCAAATTCTTAAAGAATGATAAGTTCATTATTTCTTGTAAAGTAAATGAGATTAAAAATTGTATCTGTAGAGAAAAAAACCCACTGTCTATATTATTGAACAGCTAAATTTGCAATCTATTTGCTGTGTTTATGCTTCTTATAAACATCTCATTATATTTATTTCCAGCCATGATTTTATTTAGAACTAGCTAGTAGTCTAAAAGCTGTGAAATACGAAGGACAAGTAATGTATTACATATGTTTCACGTATGTATCTTATTATTATTAAAATGTCTAGGCAAGAGAGAAGTTGAATTCTAATGGTATTAGGAGTAATGTAGACAACAGTAACTGCTTCATTTCATGATGGAAAAGTACTAAATTTTTAGTCTACTCATACATGGGAATTATGGAATAAAGCTGGAAAAATAATCCATTTTCTCGAGTTTGCTGTATTTGCTTTAAAATCAGAGCACTTTGCTGAAGTGCTGCAAATACATTTATCTGTTCTAACATGGAAGTAATAAAATTATTGGATGCTATCCTTGTTCCGTGAGTAAAGACTTATTTACATAGCATTATTTTATCCTTCAAAAGGGAGTGGAAATATCATTATAAAGAAAACACTATTATGCATTTGAGTTTATTATCATCAGTGTGCTTCAATTCAAACTGCAAAGTGGAATTTTGTTGAATGTAGGATGTTCAACATAGATTTATTGCCTCTTAATGAAGTCAAGTTTAAATTGCTACTTCTCTTGTTTGCTTTCCAGATGAGTGATATCAGAACAGGGAGACTCATGTTTGGCCTGTTTTAAGCCATATTTTATGTTACGTAAAACATGTTATACTTGCATCTTTGCTTTTGTAGTCTGGGAATTGCACATAGAACATAGTATAAGATCTTGCTCTAAACAACAGAAAGGATTACATAAAAAAAAAAAGNAATACGTTGAATGAAGAATAGTAAAAATGTATGTGTGCATTCCTAAATTGTTTTCTGCAGAAATATTTTTCTCTCCATATAAATATAAAAAAAAATATTGGGGTTTTAATAAGTAGGTATTTATTATTGTGCCTTCAGGGATCAAATTCAGGCTGCTAGACACCAAGATTAAATGAATTCAAGTCAGAGACTGCCACACTTCATGTTTAATGTCTAAAAATATTGAAAAATATATGAAATCATGAAGCTTCTCCTCTCAACAGGCAAAAATTCACTACTACAAATGTCTGTGGCTAGTTTAACTAATGTCCATTAGAATAAGGAGTCACAGGCTGAAAATATTACAAAAATTATGCTCCACTATTGTGCTCTTTTTTGAAAAGGAGGAGAGGATCCCATGGAATGCAAAAGTCGAGGTCATGGTTCTCAAGCCTTCCCACCTGCTAAATAAAATGAAGCAAAATAAATAGTCAACATAAGTTGATGTGAATGCTTGCTTCCTCCAAACCACATTTTTTATGTAGTGTCTCTTCTGCGTGTTTTTCCAATTATTTGTTTTTTCTGTATAATGCAACTAGAAGTGTGAATCTTCAGGCTATTTCTGTTCATCAAATAGTACAGATAGTACATAGTATCTGCTCAACTTAGAATATTTACCAAAGATAACTTCAGAGAATTAATATCAGTCATCCAAAGACCAGCCTGTAAACTGACAGATTAACCGATCTCTTCAGCAGAAGTAGTTTGATGAATTTTATTCTGTTTCAAAGGACACCATGGTAGTTTATAATGACAGTAAGGATGAAATGAAACCAACATACACTCAGATTTCCATTCTGCTAGCAAAGCTACTTTTGGGATGTAATTTTTATAATAGTTTGCTTTGATCTGTGACAATGTCAGCTGTATGTTTAAGGCCTAACTGCTGATACCTATTTATCTCTTGAACAATAGTCTGACTACAGAGAATATTAAATACAGAATAGCCACATTTTAACTGTAATGTCAGAACCAAGGAAGTAATTAACTTTTTAACAAAAAAATGATTTATGAAAAAATTCAGCACTGAGAAATTTTGCTGACTTAATTAATTTAAATTGGTGATCATGATGGCTGTAGCCCTCTTGGTTGGTAGTTGGGTGTTTAAATGTGTGCAAGTCTTCAGGTGCTTTGTCCTACTTGACAGTTATAACATACTTCTTCCTTTTTCAGATAAATAACAGGGAAAGGTTTTCTATTTAAAATCAGAAAAGGGCTAAGTTTAGAGAGAGAATGATTTACCATAATAATAAATGTATTTCCATGCAAGTCCAGGAAATTATGGCAGTGCTGGTAAGAAATGAAAGTGCACATGCATCTTAAGGGGATAAAAGAAACATAAAGTTTCATTGAGCATTATTACTATTTTTAATTCATTGTGTTCACTGCTTAGTGGTGCAGCTAGTCCAGATTTCAAATAAAAACCTTAAATGAAGATCACTTACAGCCTACAAATGAATACAGAGTCTAAAAAGTGGTTTATAAAAGATGAGAAAAAACTGCCTTGTAACCAGAATGAACCTTAAATGAACTTTCATTAAGAATATTAAGCCAGCTCCTAATAAGCACAGGTATTGATCCAATTAACAGGAAGTGCATAGCTGAACGGAAAGCCCCAGTAGAATAAATCCCTTCGTGTTGACGAAGTGTTGGCACAGAATTTAGGCAGTAGGGAAACTCAGTAGTATCTCTCATCTGTTCTGCCTGCCCCCATCCCCAAATATTTTGGTTTATGGTCAAATCACATGGAATGTCTTTCAGCACACATATGATAACACTGTGCTTTTACAGTTTTTGGATTGTCTTATATTTTGAAAACAAGAAGTACAATGTATTGAGAAAAGATGCACATAAAACATATTTATATGTTTAAAACAAAAGTTTAAAAAAAAAGGAGAGAATGGCTAGGTTTTTGCACCAGTATAAAGCATGAAAACACGATCCATTTCAGTGAAACTATGCTGCTAAATTGAGCATTTGACCAAACAGCTTACTCACCTCTCAGACAATATGCATTTTATCCATCTATCAGCCAATGTAGGGACTAGAGGACTATAGTATACTACTTATACTAGTATGGTCCTGTTCATATTGATCAGTGACTCCATGTATTCTTATAAGGAAGAAGATTAAAAAGCATTATTTTTAAAAATTGCTACTTTTGTGATAATAAAAAGGTGAAATATGCTTTTGCTGGCTTTCTTTTTTTGGACTCTCAAATTCCTATTTAGTTTTCCCATTTTATACTGAGATCAAAAGAGCAATTAATGTTACAAATGGAAGATACTTGTTTTGAAAGTTTATCTGACTAGAGTTATAAGAAAGGTGTAGGTGCCAGCACTACAAAGTACATACATTTTATATACCCACCTGTTCATATGCACACATACATGTACATTCTAGAATACAGTATACAGCAGAGATGGCAACATAGATATATATGTGGAGTATGTATAGAGCTCTGGAATTTCAATGAAAATAAGAACAAATGGCTTTCAGGTGATACACAGAAGTAATTCCAAAGTCTTTAAGCCCTATAAAATGCTTTCAAAGGGCTTTGGGAATCATTACTTAAAATAGAAAATTATGCTTGCTCTCACTCCAAATAAGGTTTGCTCAGAAAAATGTATTATGAAAATTTCAAAACTTAACACAGATAGGATGCATTCCCTCTTTTTTACTCTCAAATCCCTGTGTAAACTCACAAAAAACAAGTATAAATCACTGAGAAAGTGTATGATAATGGACATCTATTGTTCTGTCAAACCACCTACATTTCTGAGTATTTGTATCAAAAAATTTGAAGGACATTGTTATTGCATGTTCCAATTAGATAACACACTTGTGCATGCATTATTTTTAACCTGACTCCAGAATTAATAGTAAAAAATGTCACATAGCAATTTACAGGAAAGGCTTTTGAATTAAAACAAACAAACAAACAAACAAACAAACAAAACATAAATATATACTTGTTTGTTTGCTATATTGTAGTCCCAAAACTGCATTTTCTCTGGGATACATTTTATATCTTTAATTTGCTACCCTTTTCTATATTTTTGTACATATTTCCTCAAAGTTTTATATGCTCAATATTACTAGACCCAGAACAGCATTTGGGTAATGTGCAGTGTAGATGCACATCTTCACAAATCAATTGTATTTTCATTACACTATACAGTAAGGATGGATTTGCCAACTTTCATCTTTACTTTCTAGAACTGATCAAGATCCTACTTACCCAAGAATAATTCCAGCCTTCAATGAATATTTTGTACCAAAAAAGAGAAAGCTATGAAGTTTTATTTGCATGCATACTTTTGGCCATTGCACCATTCCACATTGTTGATGTGTAATAGTCATAATAATTATGGTAGCACATTTAGAATAATTTTAATTTATTCATAGCTAGACATTACTATCCACAAAGAAAACTTTCATGTCTAATGAACTCAGCTTGTTTACTCCCCCTTAGCAAACCTCATTTCAATCTCATTTGAAAGTTAGGAAAGTTCTTTTTGTTATTTCAGGGGAAATGGGAAAACATCTCTAAAATAAATATTAATTGCAGAATTCCTTTCTAAAAGTGTTGATTTTTCTGTCTTCTGTACATTTCAGAATAAATAGTATCATACCTACAAAACAATGTGTCTTCATGTATAGCATTAAAGGATGATTCCTTAATATTGTTTAGGCTTGGAGTATAAAATTTACTAGTTTTATATTTATATATATTATGTATAGCTGTTTCATATATAAATGAAACAAATAAATTCTCTCCATATATGAAGATTTTCAATGAGCATATTAACGGTGTAATAACAATTTCAAGCAACTTACTCTTGCATAGTTATATTCTTATTTCTGTCAGATGAGTCAGTGGCCAAACTTTTTGTCTTCTTGAGAAGTGCCTCCATTTATTTGAGGTATATGTGAGGTATTTTTCTGGTTTATTAAATTGAGTTAACATATTAAATGTCCTGAAGTCCAAAATACACCTTGCAGTTCATTGGTATGGTAGTGTACATAAACTTACACTGTGTCTCTCTAGTGACTTTAAGGAGTATTCTATTTCTTCCAGGAGTAAGCACATAAATAATTTAAGACAGCATTAATTGTGTGAGATATTAACTGTGTATTTCCCGATAAAACTGTCAGTAAAAGACTAGCTGTCTTTACAGCTATCCCAATATACTGAAAAACTCACAACAAGATTTCCAAGGGTTTTTTTCTGAACTGTTAAAATTGCTTTGAGTCACCTCCCCAGATGATGCTGAATCAGTGCAAATGCTGTAAATAGATCAGTTATTTTTGCTGTGTGTTGAAAAAATGTAGTGGATCTTCTTTTTGATTCATAATTTGTATGGTTCATGAAAGAGGAGATAGCAAGATTCAAATTTCCTCTCTGGTTCTGATGGAGGTAGTGACCTTGGATAGGCTTTGAAGGTTACTCATCTATTAAGTACTTTGAACTTTCCTAAGGAAGTAGAAAATACAGGAGTGGGAACTTTCCAGTTCCTCATTCAGAGGGATACCAGTCAGTAAGACCTTTGGTACTGTGATGGGTTGTTTTTTTGTAGGCCTTCCTTGGTAACCAGGGTCAAGATCTAGGAAGTATTCCATCCCATCTCTTTACGTAATCAGGTGTATATAAACCGAAGGAGGAGGTGTTCTCTTCCCTTTTTTGCTTCTTTTCCTTCTCGGGCTCGCACGCTGATGAGCTCCCGGTGTTTGGGCCTGGCTTATCTGTGTTCAGCGAGGCCTGCTCTGGGGGTTGTTTTGCCTGGGCCGGTGGCGAAGGTTAAGAATCTGCCTTTCTAAGGAAAGTATTGAATTTACTATTGTATTTGTTATTTACTGAGTTAATTTCTGAATTTAGATTGTATATATATTTGTTTTGTCTTATTTTTTTTCCCTATTTTGTCTCCCTCTCCCCTTTCCCTTCCCCTTGTCCCTTACTGGGGTGGTTTGGGGGTCCCTGTCTTGTTGTGCCTAGTATATAAATTCAATATATGTAAATATATATATATTCCTTCAATTTTCTCTTGCTGCTTTTTGCCGTTTCGGGAGAGGGAGGGGGAAATCTTTCTTGTGAGGTTTGGCTGTTGGCAGAGAGCCAACCCGAACTTTCACAGGTACCCATACCTGTTTCCACTTATATGATGAGTAGGTGCTTTATGCAGTTCACCTCCTGGGTATTTACATTAATAAGCATAGCCTACCACTTAAACCCACCTCTTCCTCCACATTATAATCACAGAAACATGGGATATACTCGCAACTGAGACACTATTCAAAGCAGGGCCATGGCAATGTTTTGTCAAGTAGCTCAGGGACTTTCCCAGTAAAGTTTGAGTGTCTCCAGGGCTGGATGTGGCAGAGCCTCTCAGGTACCTTTTTCTTTCCATGTTTAAGAACCTTTATGGATGTGTTTTGTTTCCTTTGGTTTGGAGCTGCAGAAACTGGACTTCTGGATATTACTTTCAAGTTGCTTCCGTGAATTTTAAGTAAAGGTGATGAGAGTAGCTTTTCAAATCTCATAAAACATGAGGCTGTTTCTTATTACAAGAAGCATTCTTGCAGTATTTGCTTCTCAGATATTATCCTGTACTTTTCAGATGTTATTTGACATTCTTGATTGAAACTAAAAAATATTGCTTCTTATCTTGGTGTGTTCTCATTAATACTGTTTCTTCAAATCATAACTCTGAGACCCTTCACCCTTCATGTACTACAACAGTGGCAATTTTTACACTGATGATAAAATAAATTTAGAGTGCAAAGACATGCATATGTATGAGGGAAAAAGAAAATTATATATGAAAAAAATCACACATAAGTGTTACATTATTGCAATCTATTCTAGTAATTGTTGTCTATAAATAAGTAACCTGTGCATCAGACAGAAATAAGTTCTGAGAGTAATAATGGAAAGTTGTATGTAGTTGTGAAAGATCAAATTCATACACTGAAAAATTAAGGAGAATCTGTGTGAATATTCTATTTATGATCCAGGAAGACATCTGTATTTCTTATTTTGTTTTTACTGGTTTGTTTACTTATCAGAAATATTTTTCATCAAGCCTGAGCCTTAGAGGGTTTAAAATTGTTATAAGTATAATTTTATAAATCTAGGCTCTTTCTATAACACTGACTCTAGATATCTTAGAAACTGATTTTCCACATTTCTTGGTACCTCTATGCCATTCCAGTTCAAATCAGTGGGTCCTGAGATTTCCATAACAGCTGAGCTGGTACAGGCAGGAGTATTTCTAGTCAAGGGAGATAAACTGACTTTTCAGAAGATTCTACTGGAACCAATTTGTCTTGTCAACAAGTACAGGGCCTTTATGACTACAAAAGCACTGAGCATTAAAACCAGAAGAGATTCAACTACGTTGCAGAAAAAAGCCAGAAACACCTTAAGAGATTAAAGTGAAATGTGAGGCTTTACTTCATCTGAATTTTTCAACATTTCAGTCATATAACTTCAATGATCTACAGCACAGTAACCAGTGGGGAAATGATTATGCAGCACAGTATTGCATGATCTGTCTAATGCCCTGAATCCCTCTTATTGGAGAAAACAGAGATTTAAAATACAGCTCATGTAAGTCAATCCATGGGCAGGCTAGGGAATGTGTTGTATTGGCTAAGAACTCCACTCGTTTAGGCCAAACAGATTAAAGAAAAGAATATATTTTATTGTCCTAATGAAAATAATAAAATTTTGGAAAAATCAAGTTTTGATTTTTAGAAACTGTGCATCATTCTGACAGTAGATAATACAAAAAGAAATATTTTTACAGGAAAGTTAAAATAAATGAAAATTAATTTAAAAATTATGATCACAAAGTATCATACTGTCCTGCAAGTGTGAAGCATCGCTTCTAATTAAACATAATTAAAACATAAACAGGGGCTTATGTTGTACAACAATGAAGTTTATTTACAGTCCTCAGTGATTAAACTCTACAAAAGTGACTGGTAAGGCAAATATCTACAATAAAAAATGTATTTTACCAGCCTGACATTTTGTACTGCCAACAATTCTCTTCAGTAATGGATGAGTTAAAAAAAATAAAGCTTTCTCATGCTCAGATTGCAGCTGTATAATTCGCCAGGTAAGAAGTGTCCACAACAGTTCTTACTACCTTGACCTTCAGTTATTTCAAGAGAGGAAGTCCATTCAAAGTTAGGTGTTTCTAATGGGTTATAGCTTCTGTATAAAAAAAAAAGTCAATTTTGTCAATTTCTTGATAGCAACTTCAAGATAGTCTCTCCTTCTAGGGCCAAAAAGTAGTAGCAGCTGTCCTTCATACACTTGAGTCACTGCTGAAACTGTGTATTTTAATTCTTTACAGTGTACACAGGACTCCTTAAAATTCTTCATCTCTTTTCCTTTGCTCATTTTTGGTCTCAAGATCAGTCATTCCCTACAACACCTGATACACTTTCATGAAATGGGGGAACTGTTTTCTGTGCCTCTACCTGAAACTGGATTACATGTATGAGATACCATATACAAGATAACATATTTGATGTCTTAGATATCTTTTATATCCAACCCCCCTGCCACGGGCACCTTGTATTAGTCCAGTTTGCTCAAAGACCTGTCCAACCTGATATTGAACACTTCCAGCATGACACCCATAACTTCTCTGGGCAGTCCTTGACTTCCTTCTCAAAAATACTACATGCTTGAACAAAGATTTTAACTAAACTGAGAAGTGCAGGTGACGAACATAAGCATAGCTATATGATATCTTATGTGTCATTTTCTCAAGTTCCTTGGGAGGAAAATAACTTTTGACCTGGAAGGAAAAGGGGGGAGAGAGGGGGGACCACACTCATGTTGCATTAGGGTCTTCTCTGCATGTTCTGAAGGCTGGTTTTTAAAGATTTGTTTGAGAAATAGGTAAAATATGACACCTGCTTTTTCTTTGAAGAACTGAAATGGGAGAGGTTGTCACTGGTTTTGGCTAGTTAAGTTTGTTTGGTAATTGAAAAGGAAGGGGGAAATGGTGGGGGTTCTGCATACTCATCCTTTTTTTGACTTTCCTGTCTAGCTAATATTTGTTGCTTTAGGGATGAGAATCTCCCAAATCAGGTTTATACAAATGCATTTCTTTAATTTTGGGCAACAGCTCAGTTACTTGTATTTTACATTGCATTTCAAGTGAATTACTTTTAAAACATATGGGGAATATCGTCAGAAATTATCACAGTGTACATTAAAATCAGAAGATAGATTTTTAAATGTTTATTTTTATTTTTTAATACCCCTCACAGTAGCACTTGACTATTGTGAAGAAATTCAACAGATGTTTTTTTCAACTCTTATCTACAGGTAAAACCTGATAGCAGGTATTAGACTGTCAGCACATCTCTAAATTTACTTTGATGCAGGCTGGCAGAAGCAATAGGTGCAGCAAAACTAATCTTTCCAATAACATATGTCTCCTAGAAAGAGACAGAACTGTATGTATTAAAAATAGCTTGACTGAAGGAAAAAATATATTGACTAGGATTTTCTTATCTGAGATTTACTTTTATGTACTGGCAGCCTACCTTCTTTCTTCTCTTGTCCCATGAGGAATAAAAAGAGGCCTGTGCTCCTAGTAGATATACTTTTTTTTTTTTTTATTAATAGTGTAAGTGCTATTTTTTGAAAAGGGAAAAAAAAATCTTTGTTTTTGCTTTCATTTTCTTGTTTTTGAGATCAAAAGTGAGCTATATTTAATTTTGAAACAATCACACCTCTTTCCTCTTCACTGTATCTCACCTCCTACTAGTATCTACCTCCAGACTAATATGATGAATAGCTCTGTAGAACAAATATTTGAGTTACTGTGTGTTCCTTTTAATAAGCTTATTGAATATGTAGCTTAGTTTCCAGTCATTGTCAAATTCAATTACTTTTTCTCATTTATTAATATGAATAAAAATATATTTGTGATTATCTTTTTGAATAGGAAAATTTTGCTTATGTATATATAGAGGAGGAATTTCCTAGATCAGGGGTTCTATTTTAATATGAAATTTGGTTTGATGAAAATGGAATTATAAATAATTGGTTACAATGTACTAATGGAGACAAGTGAAATTTTGGGTTATCAAGAGGACAGAACATTACTATACTGCAGTCATCCATTAGGTTGTACTGTTATGTTGTAGTGATCTAAACTGTAACCAGGATGTTCTTGTATGAATATTTCATGCCCAGATACAGATCTTCCAGATTTCCATACCACCCAGATCCTGAGCTGATTGAGCAGGAAGGCACCTGTCTCCTTGATAGTACTGATATATCCAGATTCCCTCTTAGCTGTGAAAAACCTGGGAGTTACCGATAGAAGGCAGACAGCTGTTGCCCTCCCCCTGCAACTCTGCCTTTGTTTCCTCCAAAGTTCATCAAGCCTGATTTTATTTCTTTTTTTGTCAGATGGCTCTCACTTGCTCCACTTGTATACCCTCATTTGTACAGCTGAGGTTCCTATTTCCATCAAAGCAGAAAACATATTAAGTATGTCAAACTAGCACTTACTCCTTAAAAATTACTTCCAGTTTTTGTTTAATTACTTTTGTGCTTTCACATCTATTATATGTGCTGTAAATGTTGTTGCTGGTGCAGTTGCTGCTGATTCTGCCCTTTTTTTTTTTTTTTGCTCTGAAGCAATGTAACAAAGTTAAACAGTGACAGGGTACTCCAATTCAGTGACCGCATTAATTCAGCTTCTAAAAATGTCTGTCAAATAGCAAAATATTATTCATGTATTTAGAGATAAGCACAGGAGAGATAAAGTGACTTGTCATAACCTTTGAGGCCTGAAACAAGTTCCTGCATTTTTTTTCCTTGTTTTTTAGTTTGTTTGTTTGGGGTTTTTTGTTTTTGTTGTTTTGGTTGGGTTTGTCTTTTTTGGGGTTTTTGGGTTGATTTTCAAGCTTAACTGTCCCTCTTTGACCTGAAAATTACTCCTCTTTTAAAGCAAGTGTCTGTCTGGCACAGACACCTGTTTGTTTAACACATTTACCAGGTAAAATTACAAAGCTAAAATTTCTCCCTTCATGGTTTATCCTAAGCAGACTGCTTCTCCAAACAAGAAAATGAACTTGAAGGAAATGTTGTCTCAGAGTTTAATAAAAAATGTGCATTTTCCCCTCTCCTCTCTACACCACTATGTTAAAGGACTAGATAAAAATACGGAAGAGTATCATGCATGCTTCAGGGTAAATCTGGTTGAAAGTTGCAAATAAAAGCCAACACAGTTCTCAATACTTAGCTCATGAGTATAATTTTCTTAAAATGTCTCCTTTTTATTGCAATCAGTGGAAGCATCGGTGCAATTCTGTACAATGATTTTACAGGGCCTGTACATACCTCTGATCATCATGAATGAAATACTTTCCCGGTAACTCAGGCAATGCTTCACTAGAATATCAAAACCAGAGTCAGATGTTCCTGACATACGGTATATATGCAGTACACACAGCCGCTGCACAGTTTGCAATCTGCTTAAACTTCTTCTCTAGTTGATGTAGGAGAGATCAGACCCTGAAAATGTGATGTTATTAAAGGACTCAAACCCACCCAAATTTAAATGCTTTCTTTGTCTAATTTATGCTTAAATGAAGTACTGCCAAGGTGTCTTTCTTCTCCACTGGGAGTAGATGGAGGTAGCAGGAGATGTCACGCTCTTGTCTGTCTCCATTTAGACAACCTCTGAGACTGTGACAGGAGTTGTGTTCACTTCTTTTTCATAATAACCCAGCAGCTGGAGCAGAATAACCTGGTATGGAGACCTGAGCTCTGAATGCTTCATAGCCCCAATCCAAACTGCAGTGGAATACTAAGGAGCACTCTGGTTAAAAACATTTCTGTCCTTTTGCTGAAGCTGAGGCAGCAAAACAAATTTGTGGGTCAAGAAGAGAACAGGCAATTTGGATCCTGATTCTCAGCTAATTCAGCTGGAAAGAGAAAAAATATCTGTACTTGTTTTAGAAAGGTTTGTTTGTGTGTAGCTGTTTGGTTAACTTCAATGGCAGTGTAATGCAGAGTTAAACAGAAAGCTGAGTCTGAAACCTCAGTTTTACTCTTCTCTTAGCTAACTAACCAGAAGACTCAAGAGCACAACTGGGATCAGGATACATCCCCGCCTTGCCATCAGGTGCCCCTTTGCTAACACATCTTTGACATCAGGGAGCAGCCACCAGCAGGGCCTCGCCAGCAGCTGACCTCTCCCATGATGGAGAGATAGAAGGAGCCTCTGACATATTTATGAGAAGGTTTCAAGTTGAAGCTGGGCTCTGACAATGGGCAGCACATGGTTGAGTTTGCACAGGATCAGCCTAAAATCATCTGCTAATTTTTGAGGCTTATTTGACCTGCCCACAGTAACATCCTGCCTTAAATCTTAGCCAGGAAGATACAGAACAACAGTAGTCACTGGCCATCATTGTGTCTCAGCTGTGGGACCATCAGACTGCTTTGAGCCAGAATTGCTGGGATACCATGGTCATCATCAATCTGTTGCATTTTGTCACACAAGAACCTGTTCCAATGGTATTATCAGTCCTGGCAGCCATACAATACTGAATGCAAAGCTCTGAGAGAGAAGTCACGAGTTAGAGGCGAGAGGAAACTTCAGCAGCTGGCCAGTGATAATTCACTGTTCCTCAACGTGTGCTGAGGATGCCAGAATTCACTAAATCACTGGCAGAAAATATGTCCCAGTTTCCTTGGAGAAGGAAAAAAGACAGCTGAAAAGTCCAGGTTTGATCATTGTGTTTGCAACTTATATGAGTTTTAGAAAGTGTGAGGACTATACAGCAGGATGGAATCAGTCCTGCTGTCATGAACTGTTTTTTCTACGAAAATTGTCTTAGCAATACTGTTTGGTAGTATACAGTGCTGAGAGTGTTTAGGATAGATGATTCCCTTATCTTCTAAATACTGTGTTTTAGGATAAAATTCAGTGATTGCACCAAAAACTACCCAGACACAGTTCACTTAGGGCTTTTGAATGAAGCAGAGTTTAGTGATTTGAACACCAGGGCTGGATAGGGATTTTTCATCTAAGGGACATCTATAACATGAAATAGGCAAGTCTTTTAGCTTGGATATTTTCACTTGCTTCTCTGAGAGAAGAATTGTGAAATGAGTCTCCCAGCTTCAGTGAATATTCAAGATTTTATAAACTAATTTGTGTAATTGAGTTTGTAAAATTTGGGGTGTTTTGAATATATTTGCTGTTATTAAATTAATATAATAGTCAATACAAAGTTCATAGAATGAAAATACTTTGTAGCAAAAAAGAATTGTACCTTCAACTAGTTGAAAAATACCTATTTTGATAGATTATATACTTCATTGCTTGACTATATTCTGTATCAAAATACTACTTTACATGCATGAATACAGTTGGTAATCACTCCATTTGGCAATCTAGCAGAGATATATTGTCATCTTCCTCACTAAGTTGTTCTTCATAACATAGTAAAATTGAATACAATATTAAGGCATGTTTATAAAATCACTTAACAGAGTAAGGAAAATTTCTTGTATTTAAGTATCTTTTTTCTTTTGAGTCAGTTATTATGACACTCAAATGTTATTAATTTCAGATATTCAGTTTGCAAGTTGTCTCGTCAGTAAATAAATATGAGTGTTTGCACAAAGCTTTTCTGGCCTTATTACTTATGCTGAAAAATCCTGTTCTTCTCCTCTCTCCCTCCTCTCTCTTCAGGAGGCCTTAGAGCATGTAAAAGGAACACTTTTATGGGTATTTTTTGGCTCAATTGATGCAGCAATATATTATTAGCTTAGTGTAACTCTCTCAAAATTTTATGAGGCTTCACAGAGTAGCCGAAATGAACATAAGTTTTATGTTCCATACCTAACAGATCATGCAAGTTTCTGTCATTATCAATTAGGATATGCTTGATCAAGTTCTGACAGTTGACAAATGATGGGGTGTTTTTTCTTCACTGTGTGAAACATCTTAAAGTCAATAAATTATTGAGGGGATTGGATCACAGTTTTAAACTACAGAGTTATTATTGTTATCAAAGCTAGATACAGTTAAATAGTAGAAAAAAACTGCAGAAATTCAGAAGGATATTAAAAAATGGTCAAATGATGTAGGAAAACATCCTTAGTGCACTTCCTTCTTGTACCTGGCAGGTATGGTACCTTCAAAGCCAAGTTTTGCATCTTACCCCTTTTGACTAACACTCTACAACCCAAAGGCAATGAGGTATGTTTTAAACAAACATGCTCATCATATTTCTGTTTATTTTCCTTTTTATTTTCTTTTTCTTAGAACTCCCATCCTCAAAAGAGTCAGAGCATAGGAAAAAGAGCCGTAAATCTATTAAATGAGCTTAGAGTAGCTTTTTCAAAAGGGAAGTTTATGCAAATAAAATAGGTCATGATGTAATTAATTATTTTGTCTATCATAAATCAGTGCATTTATTTTTACTTCATAAACGTGTTTGGGATTCTTTGACTGGGTTTTTTTTTTTTTTTTCAGGTGATAGCCAGCCAGGGAATAAACTAATCCAGCCCAAGCCAGGAGAGTTGCAATGTTTAGCAAACTTCTGTACATCAGTCTGCTTTGTGGCATCCTGTCAGGACAGAATGGTTCATTTTTATCTGTTTGGTTTGCTCTAGAAGATTAACTAGTTCACTTTTTTAATAGAAATTGTGAAAGGGACACATAGGGAATATTAGGTCATAAGCTGCTATTTGCATGCTAAGATCTTAATTATAGGTACATGCAAATTTCAAAAGTGATGTTAATTTCAATTATATGCTCCACTCGGTCCACTTAAGACCCCATTACTTTGTTCACTCAGTTATCACCATCATGAGGATAAAATTAGGTTGTCCTTTATTGAAGAAACGACAGTACTGTCCTAGTTTTCTGTGAGGCAATGCACAGGTACTGGAGGAGACCCACTGCCTTTTTTGTTGTGCAGAGTGCGACAGTAGCAGCACCTTGTTCTGTGCTGAAAGTGGAAGTACTCAACTGTGCATCATGAATCACTGCTCAAATGGTGGTCTTCTATTCGCTTGTACATTAAAGCGCTGGCTTCCACTAGGTGTGTGTACACTGAGGTGTGACTTGCTCACAGTACAGGAACTGTACAAGACAGAATGTTATTTACCGAGAACAAATTTTTCCTTGTTGCCTATTTTTATATGCCTATTGCTAGTAAAAAATGAGAAAAATATATAACTCCTTCTTTTTAATGTCCCTGAGGTTTAAATGCATTATAACGTAATATGAATGAATATACTGAGATTAGTTTGAATTAAGGTAGAATTATCATTTTTTTCAGTCTACAGTTGGGTTTGTACTATACTTCAGCATAAATGACCTTCCCAAATGTATTAAATATCTGAAGGACTGAAAACAAAATTAATGGTGTCTTGAATATCTGACTTTTTGGATGGCAGTGGAAAACATACCTAAGGCAAATTTATTGTGAAAAAGGAAACCTTTTTGCCCTTCAGACAAGGTACCCTCCACCACATGCACTTACATGAAGTAAAGCATCCCATGAGGCTTAGGAAACATCCAAGCTAATAATCTTAGCTGTCCTGGCCAATATGTTATTTTTGAGTAAAATAGGAACAAGTAGTTGAGATCTCTTATGAGATGCTTTGTTTGCCTATATAATGAATTGGCAAGCCTTATTTAACTTTGTGAGGTACATGACAATAGTGCAGCAAGTCCAATCTAAAAATGTTTTTAAAGATTATACATTTTCTGAGCATTTTAATCAAGACTGCAAAATAAAATAAAAAAATAAATTAAAAAAAATTCATTCTTAATTTCAGTGTTATTTTTCCATACTAGTATTTTTTAAAAATACAGTTTTGATGTAATGAATTATGGTTTCAAGAGGATCACATTTACCATTTTACACATAAATGATAATCTCATCTCCCAGATAAGCAGTTAAATGCATAGCTTTCTTATTAATAGCACAATGATATGATCAAATGATGGGTAATTTCTATTATCTTTATAAATAGATAAGAAGTATATAGATGTGAAAGAAGCATTGATGTGGAAAATGTTAAAATAACAAATCTTATTAGAAGAAAGAATTTAGAAATAACTTGTCAAGAGGGTAATGACCTCAATTAAATTTTATGTGCAATTATAATTGGCGTTTTTAATAAAGGAATGCTACTGCAAATTGCATATTTGATATAATATTACAGGACATCTTATTTCCTCTGGCTTGCATTTATATTAAATACAAATCTTTGAAATAATCAAGGAAGATTCATAATTTAGAGTTTTAAGAATCTGCTCAGGTGACAGGACTAGAATAGTTTTCAATACAAATGAGAAGAAAGTGCGAATCTTATCTGAAAGTGATCCTTTTCTTCTTTTGACCAAAAAGATATTGATACTCAACATCTTTTCTTGATGTAGTGTATGTTGTTAGATGTAGTCAAGATTGTAGTATCTTCAAGGTGTCAAATAGAATCCTTTACTATTAAGACATCTAATTTGAGTCAAGAAAATTCATTGTGTGCAAAACTGTGTAAATAAATCCCTGAGAATGTTCTAAAATGACCCAGTTTTCATCTTTTCTGCACATAACTATAAGGAGAGTATAATGCCTCACATTATCATTCTGGTCATGTGCTATTTTATAATCCCAAACTAATATTAAAATACTAACTTCAAAGCAGTTGTGCAAATATAATCAATATATGTGTTGGGGAGGAGGAGAGGCTGCCTGTGGAATCCTCCAAAACACCACTCAGTAAAAGCTTTATAATGATTAATATTGTCATGTAGTTTTGTAAAGAAGTAGATAGATTTAATGATATTGGAATAGTGTGCAGACTTCAAAAGTGGGAAAATACTACAAAGAGAAAAGTCATCCTAAACAATCTCTCCTTGCTTAGTGTTTCTCCTTTACTTACAAAAAAATAATAGTTGAAGGGTTGCAGTTGTAAATATAATAGTAGAAGGGATGAGTTAAACTGGTGCAAGAGAAAACAACAACAAATAAGGAATATTGGCTTGGGATGACGGCTAAAAATAAGCTATAATAGTTGTTCAGAAAGTACCTAATAGAAACTCTAAGCAAAAATAAGTGGTGTCTGTAGCATTTGCAAATAAGCAGCTGCTACCATTCACAGTCTATCCCAATTACCTTCTGTTAATCTGGCACTTCTTTAAAATGAAACACTGTGCGTCATTTTTCATGGTTCAAATACTGCAGACTTTTCTTCGGGCACACCAAGAAAAGCCACTATCACAAGTGACCTGTGTAATTGAATGTGAGTTATTTTAGAAACAGATTTCCACAGAGGGAAGGAGAACTGTGGCCATGGGGAATCCTCAGCATTTACTTTTTAAATTCTGAGCTGATACATAAATGTAAAAAGAGAGAAACTGATATTGTTGAAAAATAAAAGGTTATTCTTCAGTGGAAAGTTTATCATTTGCATATTGTCATATGTATGTAGATATGTTTGTAGATAAACTTGGGATTTAATGTAACCTAAGGACTAGAATCTGATGTAGTTTTGAAGATGAAATGTTTTATGGATAAAGAGCAGAGTACTTCTCCATCAAAGCATGTCTCAACAGACCACTCTGGGGAAGGGCTGCTGTAACTACTTCACAGATAGGTGAAATTTGGACATTTAAGACCAAAAGCAACCCATAACACCTAGATTGATCTTATATCCACAATTTGGACTACATTTTTTAATTCACCTAAATTGAAGGTCCTTTCAATCCTTGAGACTAATGCTCAGTTTTCATAAAACACACTTGTGATCCAATATAATGTTGAGAGGTACCCAGCAGAGTGACCTTTTGCATGAGATAAAGTTATGGAAGTCAGTTGTAACAAGGATGAAACTTACATAGGCTGATCTTGCAGTTGAATATTGGTTGGTTTACCTTTTTTCATAAATAATAATTATATTTGATTCCTTTACAGAAAGAAATAATCACATTTCTCAAAACATTGGCAAAGAGGTTAGGCTGTGGTAGCAATCCAGAGGTCTAAACTGATCGCAACAGGCCTCTGTGTTGTTGGAGAAAAGTGTATTTTTGCAGTTTTTACAGGAGAGTTTTGTTTCTTCATTTTTCAAGATTGTCTTTAGAGTCCCATTTGAAGTTTTCATATATTCAATACAGTGTTTGAGACTAAATGCCAACTTTTTGTGACGTACATGTTTGACAGGTGTTTCTTGGCTGTATAAAATTTGCTGAGCTTGTCTAGAACAAGCAATCTATAGAAATCAATGTTTATGGAGACAAGGAGTGCTTGAAGTTGTGGGAAACTGAGACTCGAAAGACACTTTGAAAGCTGCTCTTTTGCTCAAGGAAACTTTTCTCATGTTTTGTGCAAACTCTGAGCACTAAACTACTGCTCAATACCCTTTAAGTTAATGTATGTTGTGCTGTTAATTCAAAAGCATATTTTATTTTATCATCAATTTTGCAAAATTTAAAATATCTTATTGCAATATCTATTGAATTACTATATTTTGAAATTAGTTTTATTCAATATATAACAGGCAGCTGATCACCAAAAAGAGGTGTACTTTATCCATGTCAGTCAATGCTTTTCTACTTGATTTATTGTATTATAAAATCCATTATTACACAACATAAAATACCATAAGAGAACTAGTGGCAATACTCTAAGTTACACCTTCGGCAATTAGTTCCTCTCCTTCCTCTCCTCCACTTTTTGTAACTTAGTGCATTACTATTAGGTTTTTTCAATATTTTAAATATGATTTGAAATATGAAGCTTAAAATAAAAGCCATCTTACAGCACCATGCCATACCCGTGATAATACACTTACGGTGAAGTTCCCATATGGGAATAACTGAGGACTGGAACCTTTTGAACTCTTATTTGGTATCACTGCAGCCTACGGTCTGAGGTTGTCAGGTATTTGTCCTTGTCAATGGAACTATCACTTCCTGCTAGTGTAGTAGAGACTTATTTCTAGACTTTTTAGAGCTTAAAGCAATGCATACTGCTAAGACAATTCTGACTGTCCAATAAAATCCTGACAGATGCTACTGTAAATTGGAACCCTTAGAACAGGTTCATTTCAAGCTGAGAAAAGGCCAAAAATCAAAGGATGGAAATGTAAATCAAGGATTCTCCTATTATCTCATGTTGATCACCAGATTTCAGTTATAACTTAGAAAATTGTTGGGAGAGGGGAGACTGTGTTTATACAAGAATAGTAACATGATTGCACCTCTGTTGATGTGAAAATAATCTGATTTCCAAGTGGCTAAACTATAAGAACACAGGCTAAGTATTGTATTATGACAACATAACTTGATCATCTGTTACAACAACACTGTAGCAATGATAATAGTACACTTCTAAAACAAATATAATTATTTCAAAATAAATAAACCTCTCTTTCATATAGATGAAAAGGCCTAAACTCTTGGCCTTTTCAAGTGTATCTTCAATAGACCTGAAGTAGCTTCTAAATTCTGATTATTTCTTGTCACTGTAGCATAGTATGGCTTCAACCAAAAGAGTGAATAATGCTGACATACCCATGTTTTTTTGGTATGCCATCTCACTTAAATTCCTTAAGAAAGAATGATTGCCATGATATACTTATATCCCTAAAACATAATATGGAAATCAGAACCTGGGAGTTATCTTCTAAACAAAGGCCTCTGAGATAGTGTGCTAAAGGTCAAGTCACTAACAACTATGAAGTGCCAAAACATTGATGTGCTCCGTGAAGAGTTTGGGTCAAGTCAAGATTCTTTTCAGTATTCAGTACTATTTTAGGTTTCCCTTTTCCTGTTCTTTCCAATTACATGCTTAGAATTTATGCCTGGGGCTTCTTTTTTGGTTTTTTTTGTTTGTTTTGTTTTTGTTTGGTTGGTTTGTTTTTTTGGTTTTGTTTGGTTTTTTTTTCCCCTGTTATGGAATGCTCTATTTTTTCCCATTTGCAAAGAAACCATGCTAGCAGGATATACACAGTATTTAGCTAGGAGTAATGAGCCTGTAGGTTAAGCATCAATATGCTCACCAACCCCCATGTGAGACCTTATGGCTTTGTTTACTCAGACTGATCTTTGAAGCTGCAGAGTTGTCTTGCAACTCTTTCAGTTCACTTCAGGATTTCATATGTTTATGAGTATTTTTCTTCAATTTTCAGGCAGCTATGCCTATCTCAACAGTCTTACCTTTGCTTGCAATATTACCTTTCTTACCATTTGTAGCTATTTTCTGTGGACTTTGTTATTCTGCATAACTAAGTAATTTCCTCAGCCAAGCCTATACTGTTGGACTGTATCAAAAAGGCTGAATCAGACAGTGGAACCTCTTGGAGGAGAATTAGAATTAAACTTATAAAGAGCATGAACAGTAGTTTGGAGTGTGTAGAAATAGAAATGCTGCTAAAAATAAGCAGAGTAATGTTTTATAATATATTTAATAAAGTCATTATATGAGCTACACCCAATGCTAAGCTGCAATTGAGTGCAGGACAAAAAGGAAAAAAAAATGTAAGGCACTTTAGATTCTGTTTTTAACACTAAAAAATGTAGAAATTAGGGGCCAAATAAAGAACTTCAGGTACTTAATTCTGTAAAAGTACTGTAGAAAAGTACTGTAGAAGAGAAAGACAGATAAACTCCTTCTCCTGTGCTGCTTGAGCATTTATAAAGAAAGAACAGAAAAAGTTCACCATGGGGAAAAACCACAAGATCCTTTTGTTGTTGTTTCATGATCTTCATACTTGAAGATGTTCCTCTAGAGCTTATGCTAAGTCAAGCTAAACCACTGTTTGTTTTTTTTCTACTGGGCTTTCATTTTCTTTCCATTGAGTATTTTGCAAAAATATATCTTGTTTTTGACACCTTGCATTTTATAATCCTGACCAGTATATAAGTTCTTTATCACAGTAAAATGCTATCTTCATAAATCACCTCAATGATGATGACTTATTTTGTAGGTGAGAAGAAATTGACTACTTTTTCAAGACAGACTTTTCCATAACAAATTATCATCTGAAAATCTGGATCATTGTCATTTGGAATATGTTCCAAAATTTATATGTTCTGTAGACAATGCATTAAATTTCTTTGCAATCAAACTGAAAAATATTTTGATTTTAGAGATATACCAAGTTTATAGTGTCACACTAGTCTTTTCTACTTTATATAAAAACATCCCTATCCTTAAGAATAAGTTGATTTGTACAGCTATTTTTAGTAAAGATTTTATAACTTGATTATATTTATGTGAAAAAGACATGCCAAATATCATACTGAAGGTGTATTGAAAGTAATTTCAGGTTTAGATAGGGCAGAGATAAGTACAGAGTTGATAAGTTAACTTGCATTATGATATAAAGCTACAAAAAATTCATTTATAATATTGCTGTTTATATGCCAATAGACTCTAAAAGGTTCACATTAAGATCAGCTAGATTTTGTACAGAGAATAATAGTAAAATGTTTGGTAAAGAAGCTCTGAGTTCAAACAGAAAAGAAAGTGTGTGAGGGAAAATATTATTTGAATCTCTTCTCATAATTATCTCTAGGATTATTGCTTAAGTATATTTCAGGTATGACCAAAGGATAAGTCTTGTCAACTCAGTCTTCAACAAAGCATTTATTGTAGTAATGACTCACCAAATAGAATGAAATTGTCTGCTGATTGAGAATTGGTAAAGGTAGAAGTTAGAGCAAGTAATATGGATAAAGTTTTGAGCAAAAGAAAGGGCAAGACAACACTCTGGACTTTTATCTTGCACTGAAGAGAAGTTAACCAGCAGAATGCCTAAAGATTTGATGGTTGCTTGGTATTTTAATGGAGATTGTCACAAAATGTAGAAGGAAGCTTGTGATGTTTTGTAATACCACAAGTTTGAGGATCTTCCTTGATAAGGAACAGGATTAAAACATTATAGGGGGAGAAATGAATGTTTTGAAGAGCTGGATTAATGTATGTGAGAACACATTTAGTAGTATAGAGTGCACCTGCATGTATCCAGGGACATAAAGGAAGAATTTCTGCAATTAAATAGGTTTTCAACATATGCAAATAAAGAAGAAAAAAATGTGCATGTTAAACATAGTCAAGCCATCCCACCATTTTTAGCTATGCAAAAATAACTTCAGAGAAAATACTCCTAGGACAAATGGACAAATGATCAGTGTTCTTTACAACACTGTCTTGGATATAAATTTTGATTATAATAGATATGAAAGTCTGAACAACTTTTTCAGCAGCAGATGTGGAAATATAAATATCTAGTTATACCTGCGGTACAATTTGGTATCAGGGTTGTCTGAGAAGATGCCTTCTGTATTGGCTTTCCCACCCCCTTCCCTGCCCCGAACTTACTCAACAGTAAGTTCATGCTGCAAATATGTTTTCTTTCTCAGCTGCAGTTAGAGGACTGCTATCAGTGTCTGACACCTTCATCCCTGGTTCTCAGTCAAATACTGGCTAAAAGTCATTCTGAGTCAGCATGTCAAGAATATTCTGACAAAGGCTCAAATAAGTAAAAGTTACAGGGAGACTGAGACAGATTTACAATTGAAGCAAGTGGACTTTGTGGATATTTGGTACAAATAAATTCCAACTGAACTGGAAACTTGGCTCTGGAAGCAATGGGGAGAACAGTGAGTGGACAGGCACAGCTCTTAGACAAAAACAATTTAGCTCAAAAGAGAAGACATTCATGTACACAGGAAGGAATGAGGACTCATAAGCTAAAATACAGCAATGCAGGTGTGCTGCTTCCAGACTGAAGCAGTGTGATGCTGCACTAACTAGGCCTGTGAGAACTGAAGGATCTCAGATGGTACAGTCACTTTTTGTAAGAGTGAAAAAACTAAATACTACATTATGATGTCAGTTTCTATCGCCTTCTTGTTTTATTTTCAAACTATCACTTCCATGCTTTTTGCATGTGGGAACTTTCCAATAAATATCCACACTACTGCTCACCTGACAATAACTAGGCTGCTGATGTCTTGAAAGCACTAACTAACAATAGTGTATATTAATCATGTATTTTTGTTTCCTCAGACCTCCCTGATTTCCTTTACACTTTTTCTTGCCTTGTCATATAAAAATTATAATAAAATTATTTCTAGCCAACTATTTTTACCCTGTATTGGTCTAGTGCTTCCCAAAACAGAGTTTAGACCTGTAACTTCACAATTAAAGTGTGTGTTTCTGGGTAAAAAGCATTTGTAAACATGCAGGTTTATATTTTTTTGAGATTCTGTTCTTTCATAAATTGTTTTGCAGTTTTCTAGAAAAAAAGTCATTATAAGTACAATGTTAGATGGAGGGCAAAAAATGTGCACTAAATCTTACTATTTTTGTGATTTCTCCCTTTTTCCATTTTTCAGTAGAAATAAAAATGTGTGCCTCTTGTTTTATCTAAGGAAGACTATATTCTGTAACAATCAGTTTCAACACTTGCAGAATTTTTTTTAAGACTTCTCAATTTTCTAAAATTGAACCTTATTTTAGTGATTTAAGTCACATGTAGAAGCAAAAACCCTCATATTTAAAAACTCCTAGTGTACATTTGATGCTTTAAATCTTGGGATCTCAATAGCTTTCAGTAATGTTGTACTCTCCTACCTAAATAGTCTCTGACAAATAAGTAATGTATTTAGTCTCTTTATTTAAAATTATTTTATAATTTCTATTTTCCCCCCTTGTAAATGCCCAGAAGAACTTAAGTTTATTTACTTCTTGTCGGTTTATTTTTTGCTCATTCCTTTAGATGTGAACTCTTAGAATGAAATTGTATTCTTTGCAAAGGACTGTATTTGAGCAATGCAAAGACATGTGCCTTGTCTAAGATTTGAAACAAATTATTTAAATAGGTTTTTAGAGGAGTCATAATTACTATTCAAGCTTTCTGCACATAAATGAATATGATTTAGCTGCATATATTTACTTAGAATGTAATTACTTGCCAATCTATTACCACTCAGCTTTGCTGAGTCTGTTTTTAGAATCAAATCATTATGTGTGCTTTACTCTCACCACATGGATCCTACGCTAAGATCTCCATGCTGCTGAACTTCCAAAGACAACAGTCTTGTAAGAGGCCTCTGAAGTAAGATAAATTGCCCACAAGACAGGATTTAGAATAATTGAAATGATTGTATACATAACCCGTGTTTTGAGAAATCCTAAGTGTGTTTAGATTAATGAAAGTCATACTGCTGCATTAAATAGTGTCTCTAAGAGAAGCTTCCTTAGGAATCCACATGCCAGAATGATGAAGCAGACAGAACCTTATATTGGCTCTATGTAGATGAGAGCATTGTCTATGAGTTAGGTCATCCCTGCCCTCACCTCAGATTTTTTCTGTACTCGTAGAGTAACCTATTCCCACTCCTCATAATTTCTAAACCCAGCATATTTTCCTAATTCTTTTGCCTTTTATTTGAGTTAATGAAATTTTCAAAATATCTGACATTTTCATCTTCACTGCCTTTTTTCTTAAGCTGTGATTTTTTGCATGTTCTGCTTTGGACCTCCTCAGCCTGGTCTTCCTTCCTGTATCTGGGAACAGCCCTGTACAAACATAGAAGCCATTTCTGAACTTATGTTGTCAGTCAATCTACAGTAGTCTAATTAGTCTGTTACCTATTCTCATGTGGTTTTAATAACCTCACTTCCTTTACCAGTTAACTATGAAAAATGTTTACAGGTTGTGAGGTGGTCCTGTGCTTTTGCTATCATATCCATGATCTGGATTTCCCAAACCACCATCTCTCAAGTCTCAACTTTTTCTCATAATTGCTTTATGTTTTGGAGTTTTTCTTTCTGTTTCCTGTGATATGCATTCCTTGTCTGCATCTGATGAATTCGGGCACAAAGAACAATGTATATGCCTCTACAAAGTGGCCTTAAATCACCTTTACCGTGTTAGGAAACTGTATTGTAGTTTGCATAAAAGGCCTCTGCTGTAACGTTTTTTTTCTACTGACTGTAATGTCAGCACTGAAGATAACTTCTTACATTCACACTGATTCTTCACTGTGGACGACTAGCCTGATGCAGTAACTCAGTGTCACTGCACTCATGCAAAGCAATTCCCCCATCCCCTGCCCCATATTTCCAGACCTTAGTGAACATATACATGAAAAGGTAAGTGCTTTCAGTCCTTAGTCAGACACAAAAAAAAAAAAAAA
>VXBX01006138.1:135552-170057 GCA_013400415.1 Scytalopus superciliaris
TTGCAGCAGGAACACACAGTGAAACAAAGGGAAAACATATAGAATGATAAAATCCTCAAACTTCATACAGACTTTGAACTGCAAACAGTCTTTAACACAGCAAGAGTCCATACAAACACAGCAAACAGTTCTCAGAGCTCAGGCAGTCGCAGATCTGCACTGATCAAGCTGTCCCTCCACAACCAGCCTCCCTTCTCTCCTCCGACAAGGTCCCATTTTTGTTCTCCATTATGATGGTTTTCATAGACATGCCAGTGTTATGATACTACTTTACAAACAATGTCAGAAAAATATTTCTTGTGAATGGGAATTCTTTGTGAGTTTCAGATATACATTTAATTTTCCCATATTTGGCACATGATATGAAAACAAACACTCTAAAATATTCCAGTTAAGAAAAGTTTATATCTGCTACATTTAAATATTTGAAGAGGAGAAAATGGATTGCATTCTATAACTGCCATCTCTTACCTCAAAATTTAATCAGCCTTCTTTTGCTAAACTCTGCAAAGAAACTATATCATGTGAAACTGTCACTAAGAAAAGTTACCTGAGGGCATTCTAACTTTCTCTTTAAGCTTTATTTTTTCATATATTTCTATTAGCAATCATTCAACAATTTAATAATTATAAGCCTCATTAGCATTTTAATGAGACTATTGGCCATTGCTAAGTGTAATTAAATTAGTTTTATTGTATAATATTTTGAAGCTGTGATTAAATTAAGTTTTACTCTGCTTTGAAGACTAAACATATAGAGATCATTCTTCAGTAATGGTTTTGTTAACTTGTGAGGAGTCTGTAAAATAGACATACCCAGAAAAAAAGGCAAAATATTCCCTACTGAGGTTAATCATAAAAATAGAGAAGTCAAATGCTCCTGCTGCCACCAGCTCCAAGATTACCAATATATTCTTAGTCATAATAGTAGCCTGTTAAATAACATTCATTGTGAGCATCTTGGTGTAATCTATTTTAAATTTTTTTGAAATAACTTCTAGATGCTGTGGTGAATTGTTCTTTAAATCAAGGAGAGAATCCTATAGCTCTTGCTCAAAATTCCCATTGAGTTCAAATAGAATTTCACCACATTAAGAACAGCAGGATGCATAAAAGCTAAGTATTATTGGTGTTTGTTGTAGTTATTGTTATTATAGTTTTAAGAAATAAATTGGGTAGCAAGGGAAGAGAGTGAGAAAAGAGATGCTACAATCAGAATCAGTTAAATTCCTATGATCTATCTGTTAAAATTCTATAAAAAGATACACAAACAGAAGATTAGGCATATCTCGTTCATGCCCAACCTCTGTGAAATCCTTCACAGAGTGCACTCTACTAGAACAGGTTAGGCACTGTGTAAACACTAGATGGTAGCTTGTTCTCATCCATTTATTAAGTAACAACTGCTGTCTCTCTTCCAGTAACTAGCTCTCAGCTTCTTTTGTCATCATGATTGTACCTAAATGTGCTGCCCCATTTAGCTGGACTTCAATAACCATAAAGTTCATTAACAAGTAAGTTTGTGTTTGCTTATTAAGGTTTGAGATGTTAAGTATATTTATGGTTGCATAACTTTTTTACGTTATGTAAGAATTCTGTCATAGGCTTGGCAAAGTTGAATGCACTGTCTATGTTGAGATTGGATTTTTTTTTCTTTTAATTAAGATGTTCTTGAGTGAGAGAAAATATACAGTTTCCCTGTTAAAACAGACAGCTATGTCTTGGTAGGCTTCATGCCTGAATATTTGGAGCTGTCACTTAATTGTGGAAAAAGTTTTCTTGTGCTAATGCCCTTGAGGTTTGGAATGTCGTAAAAACTTCCATATTTGTTCCAATTTAGAAGAGATTTTTGCATACCTATATAGAATACTACTTTTTCCCAGTTTGATTATTGGTGAAATTGACGTGTTCAAGGTGTGTTTCAGTTCTTCTTAGCTTCAGCATAGTAACTATTGTGTGCCATGTTTCTAGAGTGCATGGGCTTAGCAACACATGCAGTTTCTTCCAGCAAAATTATAATGTCAGCCCAGAGAATAGGGGAGAGAACAAAGAAAAGAAGCATTGAAGAAGTAACTGGGATTGGGTAAATGAAACACAAAGCAAAGAACCCAGAGTAAAGCAGAAATAGGTATGGGTCAGAGTCCACAGACTGAATTTTTGAGAAATGGAGTCTGTAACTCTTAAAGATCATTGTTCATGTACAAACCAAATCGAGGGTTCCCACTAGTTTCATAATTTCTATTATAATTGTGTTCCCTCTACCATTACTGATCAGTTCATGTTAAAAAAAAGGAGTTCTTTGCAGTGTTAATATGTTAGTTCAAAGCTCAGCTGACTGACATTCAAATCTAGAGGTCCCAGTCTTCTTCATAATCAGTAAGGGTTAAGTATTGTCAGAAGGTTACATTTCTACGGCATTTGCTTCTTTTTCTGATTCAATAATGAGCACTTTATTTATTTTTGTGTGATCTTACCATTGCAAAGCTGAGGATTCAGGTAGCCCACATGTATATATTAGTTGAAGTCAAGACAATGCTTAGGATAGCACATACAGAGGAATCCTGAACAAAGTTGTTATAAGATCAAATAATTGCAAACTGCAGAAAACTGTAGCAGGAAAGTGACCAAATTAAAACTGTGTCATCAGTTGTAATATTAGAAAATTGTTGCAATTTTCAACCTCAGATTTGCTTTCCTAAATCAGGTGTGTTACATATTTGTTTGTATTTTACCTTATCTGGATTTTAAAGACCTATTTAGTACTATAAATCCATTTATGTTATGATACCTGACAGAGTATACGCCACACAGGAGTTCTGACAATAAGGGAAATAACTGACTAAAACACAGACCAACCCTGTTAACAGCTACATTATAAGCCCTGAGGGAGCCTTCAGCTTGGATACATGGGTCTTGGTTACATGAAAATACTTGTCTGGATAGTCTCATGTGTTTAGGGGGCTTCATCTGGGCCTAGAAGAAACACTTCTGTTGTATGCCCTTGTAATCCCAAACCCTAATTCTCTTCCCATGTCTCTTCTTTTAGTGTGTCCTGAATCTAGTCATGCTAGGGGATTTGAGAGAAGTGCTTCAGCATTCGGCTCACACATTAAGGATAAAACACAGCACTCTATTTCTAGCTACACTGTAACTTTTGATGAACTCCATCAAAATTATGCAGTGAGTGTTATTATTGCTAGACTGTTCCAGCAGTATTTTTATAATAAAGTAATAGTTCATAGTACATAAAACCACTAAGTGTCCTTGGTACCTGTGAGAAGAATATGGGAGAAGCAAAGATTTTTTTTCATTGAGAGGAAAAATCTGGATTATTTGTTACCCTCTCTGGCACTGCAAGCTTGCTCCAAGAAAAGTATTTCTAGATATTTCTAGTATTTCTAGTATTCTAGTATTTCTAGATATTTATGGGGGTTTAATAGCACAAGCCATGCTGAGTGCAGAGGGAATTCCTCTCATTGCAAGCCCAAGCATTCCCTGTAGAAAGTTTTTTGGGTTTTTTGTTTTGCTGTTAGCTACAGACAGAACAGGGTTTAGGAGTTCTGTTACTATGAAGTTTGTTTGTTGTGTTCAGGTACAGAAGAAGAGGGGACTGTCACAGCTCCTGCTTGCAATTGTTTGCTCTTAGACCTTGTTTCGACTGATACTGCGGGTGTTATGGAATGAAGTTTTGAAATACCCTCAAGAGCATAACAAGATACTTGTGTTTTCTGATGAACTGCTTTACAGAGATAGTAATTATGCATTTTACAGGATAGCGATTTGTATACCACATAAAGCACATGTTTACTTGTGGGAATTGTATGGTTTTGCTGTAATTATTAGAACTTATTTATTGCCTTCCATTATGTTAATGTTTCCAAATTCAGCAATATGAAGCAATTTTCTGCCATGCTGTACCTCAGAAGCCTTAGGGATATTATCTGCTACTTGTACTGCAAGTCTAGAGACCTCTGTGAATAAAACTTATAATTCACTTCATTGTAAGTTTTTCTCCTGATTGTAATCAATGATCCTTTTACTATGGAATAATAATGAGGTGACAAAGGAGAAAATAACCCTTCTGAGGTAGGAAAAGGGTGTTGCTAAAAGGCACAATGAGCATTCAATTGATTTCTTAAACAATAATACTTTTGCCCTCTCTTTTGAAGATTGGCTACTTTCAGATAATCATAAGCTGTTTGCAGCTATGACCACTTTAGAAAAGAATAATTTTAATGATGAGTCATTATGGTAATTGCTTCAGCATTTCCTGCATTAGTTAAGATATCTTGTTTCTGGACATACAGTACTTTATTGGCTATACTGTATCATCTGTTCAACTTGTGGAAAACTATAAACGGAGTACAATTGAATGTTAGGTTGCAGTCACGTTGTCCTGATTTTACTTCTTTTAATCTTACTTCAGAAATAGAAAGTTATTCTCATTTAATATTTGATTCTACAAATCTATTTTAGGATAATTCCTGCTATTCACCATTCCTGTTTTATAGTTTTGTATTTTATTGTCATATTTTGTATTATTTAATCCGTTCTCAGATTCTTCCAGTTCATTCTATTTGCCCTTTATGTCACTTCATTTCTTATCCATGATTTTATTTCTTTTTCTTCTTATCTTTTCTTCCTAAATTTATCTTCTTTACCATCTTCACTGTTTTATTTTTCTGCTTCTCATTATTCTATTTTATGATGTTTTTCCCTTCCACTTCTGTGTATATTTCCTATTTTGTCTCATCTGGTGCCTCATATAAGAAAGAGAGAAGGTCACAGACATAATTATGAGATGTAAAGGGAGCTTTTCATTTCTGTGTGACCCTAAGTACTTGGAAAATAAAGGAAATAGAAACATTCAAAGAGTTGTGTGTGTGTTACATTTATGTGTTTCTAAATGAATGTATAAACACATGCACCACTGTTTGTATATTGCTTTTGAAAAGGGAAAGAACTATCTCATCTTCTTCAAGTAGTCAGAGGATAAGAAACAAATTTATTGGTAAATTTGTGGATGTACAAATCTGTAATTTCTCACCAGTTGTTCCTAAAGAAGAAAGATAATGAAAATATTTGTGCATTCTGAACCCTTCCTATTGGGAACTGTAAATCTCAGAGTTTCCTGATACATCAGGACAAATATGATTTCTTTGTGTTTTTTTCCCCAAATTGATCATTGGCACAGAGCAGAGGTCATACTCAGAATCCAGAGAATATCCACATGGTTTGTTTAGAAAATGTAGTATAGTAGAAATCTTAGTTTATTTATTTACCAAGTTAGTTAGATACCAGTTTCTTCCCTGTTTTCTTTCTTTGGGTGGTAATTATGGTCTTTTTGTTCTCTTTTATACATCATCCTTGAAATTGATGGATATGTTTGAACTGAAATGCCCTATCCCAGTCCAGTTCTAAGTGAGCTAGCTTTGACAGAAAAATCTACCACCAAACTGAATTTAAAAGTCTGCTGTAGAAAACAACAAGAATGTTTTTCCTCCACCATTTTGCTCATATGTCTTGGATACGAGGTTTATTTTGCTTAGTTGTTTCTGTGCTTGAGATAAAAACACAGATACTGTCAGAAAGATTAAAAAATAAAAAAAAAGAAAGAAAAGAAAAGAAAGAAAAAACACAAACAACAAAACCAAGCATAATAAATAGCAGGATTGTGTGTTCACAAATTTTTGTGTTGGTACGGGTAAGAATGCAACATGTAACCTATAAGAGGCCAGAGTTTGGTCAGTGTGTCTGGTTACAGAAGACAATTCCCTGCCTGGAAAACATTTTCACCCTGAAGTGGGTAT
The DNA here is from genome assembly GCA_013400415.1 of Scytalopus superciliaris. NCBI lineage: Eukaryota > Metazoa > Chordata > Aves > Passeriformes > Rhinocryptidae > Scytalopus > Scytalopus superciliaris. The sequence continues at coordinate 141,363 of VXBX01006138.1, forward strand.
GCTTAGGAACAGTGCTTTATCAAGTTAAAGACGCTTCAGTACCTATAAATCTACAGGGGAGAGAGGATTCAGCCAATACCATGGCTTGCTTACCCATTCCAAGGTAGTTTAGATGACATCTATTGCAAGGGAGCCACCACAGAGCCTGTCACTCTCTTCAGTCCTGTGTTATGTTACAGAAATAACACTAAGGTAAATTGGAGTGCTGCCTTTACACTGGGCTGAAAAAGTGAACGCAAAAGGATAAACACAAAAGGAACACCACTACCACCACAGCTTGGTGGGTGTTACCAGGCTGCTTTAGAGAACTAACCTTTAGCAATATGGACAGGGAGCAAAGTCATATCACTCAGCTGGGGCAAATATGCTGATCACTGTAGACACAGTCTGTATTTACTGCGTCTATGGGTCCTGAGCAAGACTCTGAATCTTGCTGCAAGCAAAAGAATGTTAAGAAGCAGCTCTGGGAGACAGGTGAAATGTATTACTCTTTTTGAAACAAATAGAGGACATTAACTGAGCTTTGATGGGTATGGATAAACTCTTCTGGAGAGTAAAAGACTTTGTTTATTGTACTAAATCAAAATTAATTTCCTGCTTTCTCTGTTGAGTCATTTTAGCAGACTTGTTGCCTTTTACACTGCTTTATCATGCACTGAGAAGGAGTAAAACAGCATACAAGAAGACTGATGTTGGTTTGCTTTTGTAAGGACACTGAATATTAATGATCCTAAGCTGTATTACTTAGGAGAAAGTCTTAATAGAGGGAGCAGTCTTAAGAGGATACTAGACATTATCAAACAGATGGACTCATCCTGATTCTGTTGGTTTTGGTTCTGTTTCTGAGTGGGTTTTTTTTTTGTTGTTGTTTTTGGGGGGTTTTGTGGTTTGTTTTGTTTTGGTTTGTTTTGGTTTTTGGTTTTTTGGGTTTTTTTTTTGTTTTTTGTTTTTTGGGGTTTTTTTGTTTTGTTTTGTGTTGTTTCAAGGACTCCCTCCATTCAATTTGGGCAAAGAGGGATAGTAATTTTTTTAAGCATAGTATTTTTTTTTTTTTAACAAATGCTGTGGTAGGATATGGGATTCATTTATCCTACATTTTCACACTCAGGTTGTATAAGAGAATTACTATTTTTTGATATCACAGAATCATAAAATGGTCTGGGTTGGAAGGTTGGTTTAGTTGGAAGGGACCTTTTAAAGACAATCTTTCATTAGAACAGGTTGCTCAAAACTTCTGATCTTACAGCTGTCTTCTTGATGCCTATCTTAAATAGAACTTTCCCATTTAAAAGAAAAAAAATTACGTGGACTCCATTTACTATGATTGGTGTGTAAGATTTGGGCATTTTGAAGATTTTCCTGGAAACTGCATATTTGGTTGGTATACTCCTAAAAAAGAAATTCAGTGAGCAAAACCACAATCCCTTATAGTATGGCTCTAAGCCAGTAGTAGTAACCATACTTGCACAGCATTCATGTCAGACTCCCTAATCCTTAGGGTTCACAGACTAAATCTCCTGAAGATGTATAGCTGTAGACAAACCATGAGATTAAAAAACCGTTCATTCATATGAAATCTGCTACGGCCACCTGTGGGTTATAAATGATAATAAGAGCATACAGTTTGTTTTAGTGTGACAGTCAAAGAGGAAACTTAAACCATTAATTAGTATGTTTCAGATAGAATACAGTAAGGAACAGTAATCTGCCTTTCACCAGATTATTCCGCTGCTGCTGCATCTTGATATAAATTCATGCTTCTGAGCACTTGCGTTCAGTGCACATGATATATAGCAGAATGATTTTTTTTAGCTTACCAGAATCCTTTCTGTTCTCTGACAAAGCTAATGGGCCTGATACCTCCTAACCTACTGATGTGGAAGCAGTTAGTTGATGCCTTGTGTCTGAGTCCAGGATTAGATACCTAAATTGAATGACTCTCCAGACATGACCTCTGTTTTCAAGAAGCTGGTGTTCCCTAGAAAGGCTCCTTACAAACTTTCAGAGTCTTTGAACATAAAAGTTGCTTTCAAGTTAATAATTAAGGCATTTAAAAATAAAGAAGTAGAATGCATTTGATCTAGCTTTTTGTACCTTCCAAGTATGCTAAATAAGAGTGCCTTGAATAAAGCTTCTTAATTCAAAAGGTTATGGGTGTGAAGTAAAATAGTGCCATCTGATTTAGAGGAGGAATTCGTGCATGGGAACACTCAGCCAGCATTACTCCAAACAATTTACAGTGAAAGATAGAGACTATAGGATGTATTTTTGAATATTTTCTTATATAAAATAATATTTTAAAAAATTAATACATGAGACATTTTTTCCTAATAAAAGGCAGTGACAGTAATTACTCATTCTTTTATCCCAAGATTTGCTAATATTTCTGTAGAAATTTGAGAGGGACAAATGTGAGGGGAAAAAATTGAGAGAGCAAAAGAAATTCTTAGTTTAAGATAAAAATTCTTCTTACTTTGAAAAAAAGACACTTTTACAGAAAAGTTTATATAACTTTGCTAAGGCAGTTTTAATTTGCAGAATTTAACAAGAATTATTTATGCTTTGGATAAATGCAAGCATAACATTTAAGAAAGTTACCTTTGCATTACTTACTTCACTGAATATTTTCAAAGCACCTCTAAAACATACAATAGAATTTCAAGACATGTTAAATGGGCAAAAATTGCAAAGTACATTCTTAAAGTTTAGGTGTTAAAACTAACATCTTTGCCATATTATTTACTAAAACCGTGCACAATTCTTGACAGTTTCTCATTACAATAATCACTTTAATTATTTATTTGCTTACCCAAGTATTTTTTCCATTTTCTGTCTTTCTTTAATATGCAAAGTACTGGTTTTCAAAAGCACAGTTATTATTTTTATTATATGGAAGAGAAATTGGTAAGAATGCACACAGATAGTATTTCTGTACAATAACAACAAATTCCCTAGAACTGATTCTTCATTTTTCTATGTAAGCAAAGTCTTCAACTAGTCTTATTTCATGTCCGATCAGAATGTGTTTGCATAGTTGGTATTAATAGCTACAGCAGACAATTGAGCCATTTAAAAAACTTTGTTCAATCTCAGAAAATATTAACAGCATCACAAGTCTGAATTCATACTAACAGCTTAGCAGTGGCACTTATTCAGCCTGTAAACGTCTCTCCATTTTCATTTATACTCACTGTAAGGGTAGATTTTCATGACAGATATAGGAACTTATGTTACTACAGTTGCAGTCACTAATCTTATCTCAAGCATTAAAAAATAATCATCAATATTCTTTATTCATTGAATGGAAACATCTTTGACCCATTTTACTATCAGTGTTTTATTTTCAAAGGTAAATTCATGCAATTTTTACAACCACAGAGATTTTGAAACAAGTGTTTCTGGAGTGGTGTATATAGAAATTAGAAAAGATCCTAGAAAACACTACAGATCTGCAAAAACATAAATGCTGTAGACCTGACCCTTATTTTCTACTGATGGACAGAGTATGCAAGAGGCAATATTCCATCTTATGTAATATAGCACTCATTAACTGGGCATTCACTGGAACTGATATTAAGAAATGTTCATATAAGCTACTTTAGAAAACATAAACAGATTTTTTTTAATTAAATCTGATTGGAAGAGCAATCTACATTAAATTTTCTGATTGTAATGGAATATTAGCAAGTTTGGTAAGATTAATTTCCTAGGAAACACATAATGTAGTCAAGTAAACAGAACTAGACATGATCAAAAGCATAAGAGGTGATTATGTGATATCCAATTTAAACCTCTGTCTAGCAGTGCATCAATGGAACATTCAGATACAAAAGCTGAGGTCATAAAATAAGGGAAAAGCAGAACTGATAGCAGTTACATGTGTAAACATCACATAGCTAGAGAGACTTAGAATTGTCCTTTCCTGATTTTTTTCTGTTCAAACATATTTCTGTGTTCATTTTGAATATTTTCGGCATATATTTCATGCATGTCTTTCCTTGCTATCACTATTACCTATAAAGGCAAAAGGCTTCCCATGAGTAGTCAGATCTATTTGATCAGTAAGACAACTGCTTTACAAAGTGTAAAACCATTTGAACTGATATTTTTATTATACTGACATTTGCAATTATAGTTCTTTTCATCAAGATTAAAGCTTGAATAAATTCTGAACCCAAGCAATTTGTAGAAAATATTTTTCATTTTATTTTGAAGCTCTGAGAGAACAAAAAATAGGAATCCACTTTCTCTGAATACTTCAGGAAAAGGAAAGTTAAACACAGTTGGGTAAGTTACACTGATAGAAAAGCAAAGGCTTAGCATTTTTTGTCTTTTTTTTTTTCTTTATTTTCTTAACAGTTAATAAAGGTAGTTAAAATTTTAATGGGTGGACTGTTTGCAAAATGGAGTTTTGTTTTGGGAAAATAAGAATAGAATTCAGTCTATTCCTTTACAAGAGTATAATATGTTTAGATGAACAAATATGTATTCTTGGAGGGAGTTGAGGTGCATGGCTAATCTAAAACAACTCAAAGCTTACATCATAAGCATCACCATAAGAAGCTTTCCACATTACTGAAAGCATAAACTTCCTTAGTGTTGTGTATGTGTCAAGCTTCTCCTAATTTCCCTATTGATAATTCCAGTAATGTCTGAAACCACAAACTTCCTACATCCCAGGTAAAAGAAATTAATGTGATGAACTATGCTGCAACTTTCCCTGTCATTACTGTAACTCTTTCTCAACAATAAATTTTCACTTTGTTTAATTGTAAGCCAGGCTTCACATTATTGTCTCCATTTTCTCAGCAAAGCATCTGGAGATAGACATTAATGTTATTACCTTAGTAATAATTGCATTAAATAAATGCAGAAAAGCAATAGCATGTAACTATTTGTTATTATAGTTCTGCTGGTATTGCACTCCAGTGAAGATCAGGGCTCCAGCCTGCTATAAAACAACATAAAAGAACCTGACAGTATAAATAACCAGGTGAAAAAAGGATTGCTAAAACTAAAAGAATCATGAATAGAGTGATGATTTGAATATACCATTTTTCATGTTCCTTTTTATTTTATAAAGAGTTTTATATTCAATAGTATATGTGGGGCGGGGGGCAGAACCCAACTAGAAAAAGAATGATGAAAAGAGAATTGAGAAAGAAATTAAAATATGTCAAAAGGGAAAGATGAGAAAAAAGTGGAAGTTTGGACAAAAAGGCTGTTCCAGATCACTGTTCAAGATTTACAGTCAGTAGTACATCAGAGCAAAAATCATTCTCTAATAACATCCTGGTAATAGCAGAAGCAATCTCTGCAGCTGCTTCTGCTGGCTGCACTCTGCAGCTGATCCTCATAAGAGTGTCTTTCCCAGTAGATTAAGAAAACTGTTACTCTGCTACAGAATACAGGCTCACAATATTAAAATGCTTATTATAACACAAACAACATCTTTTCCATATTAAGCCCTTGCCAAGCAAATATAGTATAAAGTCTCACTTTAATTTATTTGTGGGGTTCTTTTTTTTTTTTTTTTTGTGCACAAAATTTCAGAAGTGTTGTATCTCAGCAGGTGTTAGGGTGTTTCAGCCGAGGGAAGGGTGTGTCAGGCAGCTGTGTGGCATTAAGGGGCGAGCTGGAGAGATAAAAGAGAGGGAGAGGAAGCAGTGGTGTCTTGAAAAAAGCCCTTCCTAGTATCTCTCTAGAGATCACAGTGCTTATTCTTAGGGTAGCATATTACTTTTGAGATTTGGTGCTTTTCTTTGCTGGAGGGGTAAGTTTGAGCTACTGTGGAGACTGTAGGATTCTTTTGTTTGTTTAGGTGGGGTTTTTTTTGTTGGTGTTTTTTTTTTGTTGTTGGGGGTTTGGTGGGTTTTTTATTTGTTTGATTTTTTTTTTGTTGTTGTTGTTTGTTTTTTGTTTTTTTTTTTAATGGGATCTGCTGTATTCTGAAATCAAATTAATCAAAGTACTAGCCTTCCTTAGATAAACAGGCAGATGACATAGTTACAGATCATCAGTGATTTGTGGAGATGGCTGTAAAATAGAGAAGAATCTGAACTAGCAGAGAAAGAAAAAGGAGACATTTAGAAAAAGAACTAGAAGAAATAAATACCATGTTCTGCTAGTTAAAGAACTGTAGGAGTAGGTGTTTGTGGCCAAGAGAAAAAAAAAATTCTTAATGAGCCTAGATGCTTCTGTAAAATCTGCAAAGAACCACCAGGGCTGCACACCCTGTGGCCAAGCAGAAGATGCAAGCAGCAGGGTGCTTCCAATATGTGGAGCAGAAGATCAAAGAGAACATAGATGATTCTGGATCTAGGTAGGTGTAGGCCTGGCTGATTAACCCCAAGCCTTGGAAGTTATCTTATGCTCTGCATGAAAAAGGAGCTGATGCTATAAGGAGTTAACTGGAGTGAAGTAAGTTAGTTTTCTTTTCTTTTATTGCTCTAAGTATATGAATCTTGGAGAATCTTAGAGGAAGGCTTGCCTCCTCCCTTATTTTATCCTGTTTGGCCCCGCTAGTCCTGGCAGAGGGGCAGACATTGCCTTCCCAAACTGCAGAAGATCTTTACAGAAAGTATGCTAGAAAGTTGGAGCTGTTGAGTACAAATGGCTCAGGACAGGAGCAAGTAGTCTGAACAGTTTCTTGGCTAAACCTAAGGCAGCCGCTTGCAGTTTTGCAAAGAGATGTTGGGCATGGGAAAGAGGAGAAGTCAGTGTGGGGAGGAACGGGAGGTACTGTTAATTTGTCTTGCTTTCTGCTGTAGTGTAGTAACTGTTTGCAAGTTCTGTTAAGGTAACAAATGTTTTGGGAATAGCAAAGTAACTGTGAATGAGAACTACCAGAGGCAGATGTACTGCAGGGTAAGTTACAGAAGCTAAAGGTGATGTTTCTCCAACTTTTGCTGGGCTACTCTGCAGCATTCTTAAAATAATAAACATAGCTGTGAATGAGTGGTGCTACTGTAGTCCTTCCCTGGTTGGACATCTCTATCCAACAATTCCCTTCTCCCAGAGGAGCAAGCTCTCAGCCTTTAGAAGTAAATGAAGCATGAGGAGCCTTGCTGCTGTTGCTTGATTCTTCAGATAGTATTCTTACTATGCTTTCTTTTATTCTTGTATTGTTTTAAGCTGTACCCTGTAACATTTTGCCATTCCTGCCAGCTGAAATCTAATCTAGTCCATGTTTTCTATTTCATTTTCCTATATTTTTTAATTTTTTCATACTCTTTAGTGTTTTTTCTTTGAGCATGTTCTCTTATCATTCATTTCTGCTTCTACCTCTCCTTCCAATTCCCTCGGTGTAATTTTCTTTCTAGTCCTGTTTTCCCACATCTCATCTTGTCTTATATCATTCTGTTCTTATTACTTATCTCTCAATGAGAGTTTAGGGTGAGAAGAAAAAGAACTACTTTGCCTGTTCTGTTCTAAAGGTCTTTCCTCTAATTACTAGCAAACCAGTACTTGATGAAACAAATTACCAAACCATGTTTTCTCCTGTGACTCACTTGAAATTCACTTAATGTATGAAATGTTAGTTAAAGATAGACTGGTTGACACCAGTCAAAGCTAAGCAAAGAAGTATATGAAAGCTTGCAAGAAGCAAGTATTTTTAACATGAAGTGGTGGTTTCAGTGGGCAGAATTCCCAACTGCAGGTATTCATATGGAAACGTCAGAATAAGCTGATGATAAAAGCCACTCTGCCAACAAATACTTGCCTGGTGGGACAGAGGCTGAAGTATAGGGAAAACCTGAGACAGTGTGAATTAGAAAGATAACTGTGAATTGGATCTTTTAAAAAGGCAACCTAAATGACAAAATTAAATACCAGTTCATAGCTATGTCTATGACTTTGGAAGTTATTAAAAGTAACTGGCAGCCGTAGAAGCTGGGTCACACCAATTAGTCCTTTCTTATAAGAAACCCTCTTTCAAACTCTTTAAAAAGAAAAAAAAATCAACTTTCCAAAGGCATAGGGACACTTTAGTAAATGTCAGATACATGAGAAGTGAAAGAGAAACTTCTTTGTGTTCTTTTTTGATGCTTTTAAAAATAGGAATTTTCTTCTTACTCCCATTTTCTACGAATTATTGCTAACCATAACACAGTTTCATGTAACCCTGTTTTAAATTACACACTATGGAACTCTAACCTATACAGCAGAAACATTTTTTGGAAGTATTATTTAGTCATTAATACTTAAAAACTTTTCTTTTAAAGAAGTGGTGGGGTTTTTTTGTTGGGTTATTTGTTTGTTTGGTGTGACTTCTGTGAGAGGCTCTGCAGAGGCCAAAGTCAGTGCAGATGGAGGGGGAGGAGGTGCTTCAGGTGTCAGAGTGGTTATTCCCCTGCAGCCCCGGGTGAAGACCGCAGTGAGGCAGGCTGTACCCTGGTCGGCGTTGGAACAGGGACCCACTTGTAGCCTGTGGTGGACCCCCCACCAGAGCAGAGGGATGCTTGGAGGAGGCTGTTACCCTGTATGAAATCCGTGTTGGAACAGGCTCCTGGCAGAACCTTTGGGCTCACAGAAGGATGAACCCACACTGGAGAAAGCTACTGGTGGGACTTGTGATCCCAGAGGGGACTTATGCTGGAGTAGTCTGTTCCTGAAGGACTGCACCCTGTAGAAGGGAGCCATGCTGGAGTAGTTTGTGAAGAACTGTAGTCTGTGAGAAGGATTCACATTGCAGTAGTTCATGGAGAACTGTCTTCTGTGGGAGGGATCCCACACGGGACCAAGGGGAAGAGTTTAAGGATTCCTCCTTCTGAGAAGGAAAGAGTGGTGGAGACAATGTGCATCCTTATCTTGATGCAAGAGGCTTTTGTTCCGTTTTCTTTACCTTGTTGAGCTATGGAGAGACATGATAGAGCTCCTTTGGTGGGCGTCTGGCATCCAGCCAGGGTCAATCCACCACAGGCACTTTAATGGCTCCTTACTTTAGGACTGAGCAGATTCTTTTTATTTACAGTCCTTGAAGTCTTGTTCTGTGAAGACTTCTTTCTGCCTCTGGAAAAGGAGTGCTGGTTAGAACATTAAACCACAGGAAAAATAAGCATTAAACTTGTTCCTGACTGTAGTTTGTGTGCTCTCAACAGTAGATGTGGTTTAGGGAAGAGAGTAAAAAGAGGTAGGAGGTGCCATGTGGTATATTGTGGTATGTTGACTAGTACAGGTGACTAAGATTTAACTTGTACCAGGTTCTAAAAAACAAAGAAAAAGAGACCATTCTCCTCAAAAAGAAAAGAACAATCCTTGAATAAAAGCCATGAGAACAAAAACACCCCAATACAGGGTAAGGATATATTGATACCACAAAGTGGAGGGTGCTGTAGTTATGTGTGCTGTTCCTGATCTGTGTTCCTGCATCTTGATGATTCTGTGCAGTGCAGCATGATATGATTATATTGCATGATGATAATACAGCTAGCTGCCTTAGATATGTGATGGGAATGCAGTAATATAAGCCTTGTCCCTGAAGTGTAGGATTTGTCAGGTCAGGTGCAGATCTATACCGAGATTTTTATGCTAATATATAACTTGGGAGTCAATAATCTTCAGGAGATGCACTTCTCTGCAGTATGCTGTGTTGCACTAAGGATGTTCTTGTGATTCAAAACCCTTTTCTAGAAAATGTTTGGCTTCAAAAATTATGATTTTCTGTCTGTTTTTCTTGTGTTTGTTTGCTCAGTTTTAGTTGCTCCTGTTTACCAATATGCCTTATCTTCAGAAATATACAAGAAGTGTTTACCAAGTCATTTCAGGTTCTTGTTGTCTCTGAGCTTTTGTGAATGAACTGTAACTGAGGGAGTGTGTTAAATAAGTAGATGTAAAATACGATTGAAGCATAAGTGGGGCTTATATTGAATCAGAAATACAGGGATGTTTTGCTTTCAGTGTCCTACCACGTAGGAATGTACTGTTACTCATATGAATGTGATAAATTGCCTATGCATAATAAAAGTTTCACCTCTTTATGATTCAACATATAAAAACTAATTTCTGTAGGACTCCTTTGATGACTCTTATGTGCTTTTTAGATATAGTTCATCCTTATATGTTCCTTAAAGCAGTATTTTTCCTGCTTTTGTTCTTAAGTATGCTTATACAATTCGATGGAAAGGGATCTTTTAATAGTATTAAATATTTCTTCAGACCTTAAACGAATTAATACACCACTGATTAACAACTTTGAACTACTTATGCTTATTCTGCATGATTTTGTGTGTATGTTTTTATATCCATGAATTGAAGATTGGATACATGTTAAATAGGTTCTGGTCAAAAGGTATCAGGCTAGCAAGCTGCCTACAGTAGCCAAGCTCCTGCTGGTAGCAGGAATTGATTATTCTGTGGTTAACTCTTTTCTTTTAAACTGTATTTTTAATGTGTTTCAAGCCAGTCAGAAGAGAATGCTGTGTGCACTTTGGTATCTTGACTCTGTCAGCCATTTATAATTACCAGTCACTGGCAGGCACTTCTTACTGCTCCACTTTCACTTGTTCCAGCTCCACCTAGCACACAGTGCTGAAATGGAGGGCTGTGTAGCCCTCATTTAGCTAAGGTGAAAGATGTACTTGGCAGGTAGGATGCTTCTCAATGTGCTTGCTTGTTGTAATCTGAAGATTTACAGCTGCCCTGAGTGAGAAAAGTCTTGCTGTTCATGTGGATGTTGAGGGGTTAGTTTAATTCCAAGCCTGTTAAGGTAAAATGGGAGTACTTTTTAATCAGATTTCAAATTTTTGGTTACAAGGCTTATAAAATGTTAAAATCAATAAATAGTTTTGCTATAGTCAGGATGCAGTTCTGTTCGAAATCCCTCATCTCCAGGAATCCTTCTGTCCCTTGTGAGCAAGGGGCAGTGAGAAGTTTCAATCAGTTTTCCTCTTCAGTCTGCCTAAATCTCACAGACAAATTCAGTCTTTTCACTTTAATACTCTCTTTATATTGTTTTCTGGCCTTTTAATTAAAATAAGCATTGCTTGAATCTCTTACAAATGTGTGTTATGTCTCAGAGCAATGGATCTATTTGGCTTGCTAGTAAATAGCTACTTGCTCCATCACTACCAACACCTTGCAGGTCTTATGTTGCACTTTGCATTCCATGTTATGAGAGCATGTGAGCAATTTGTGATATAAAGATTCAAAACCAAAATGTAGCTTGTTACTAACGGAATTTGCTAATACTTAATTGCTTTGGAATACCTGGTCTCCAACTTCTTTCTTCAAAGCAGGCAGGCCTCCAGTAGTCACAGAGCTTTCTCTTTCACAGATTGGGTTGTCATTAGTTGTGAAAAACAATTATTTTGGAGGCTATGAATTGTAAACTTGGAAGTAAATTCTTACAGTTCAGCCTGTAGTTTTTTGTGGTTTGGTTTGCCTTTTCTAATTGGTGATACCTTATTTTCAGTCTCTGGAGGAAATATGTTGGGGTTTTTTTGTTGTTGTTGGTTGGGGTTTTGTGTTTTTGTGTTTTTTTTAACATCAACTGTGAATTACATTGATCAAATATACAGATTTCCTGCACTGTTAATGTGTACAGATTTTTATTTGGAATGAAAGAGAGCAAATTCTTACTGTGAAGTTAAATATTTGATTGTCTTCTTAAGTTTCCCATATCAACTGTGTATACTTTTTTGGTTATGCTTTTACCTTGCCTTCCACTCAATTGAAAAGAGAAATACTCATCTGCTTATTTAAAAAAAAAAAGTCACCAGCACATTTTGTGCCTTAAGCTTTTTGTATCTTTTCTCTTTAAATAGAAAAATCTATGAAATTTATGGCAAGTAATTCAAACACTGAGGTAAATAGAACATCTCTGCTTTAACATACTTTGTTCTGATATCCTGGGCCAATCAACAAACTTTTTGATGATTTTGCCATTGTTTGTCTTTTGTTTGCTTTTGCCTAAAAGGGGAAAGGAAATATGCAATACCTTCAGTCAACATTATAAATAAATAGTTTCCATGGAGTAAAAAAAACTAGTGCTTTACAGGCATGTGATCCACTTATCTTTTAAAGATAGTGGCTTAGAAAATTTAGCTTACATAAGTGATCTAGGTATTTTTAACCTCAAATGTATCTGGAGATTATATAAATATATGCATCACTATATAAGCATGTATATATAATGTAAAAAAAGTCATTTTAACTCCAATTCCAAAACCTATGTACAGATCATCATGTTTATTATATTTTATTGTATTTAAGCTTAGTTTTGTCCCTCTGATTGCTTAATGATTAGTTTGCTCACCTACATGTAGGATGGAATTTATGCCTCTGGTTAGTGATGTTAAGATTGTCTTTAGAATATGCACTTTAATTAATACTGCCCTTGGTGTAGAACTAAGTCTTTTCTGTGAGGGGTGGGGGGGAACAGAAATCCAGATGTGGTTTCAGAGCAGTTGATGGGTCTTTTTGATATATATGTATGTATGTATATGTGTGTGTATATATATATATATGTGTGTGTGTGTTCAGAGGTGCAGGCAAATGGCCTTTGACAGCTACAAAGAGTAAACCAGAACTTCCATGTCTTTCAGAAACTAAAGCAAAAGAGTGGAAATATAGTTCCTGCTTTAGCAAAGGGTTTGGGATGCAAAAGAAGGCACACTGAAAATATACTAATACTATTAATTTTGCAAAGTTTAAACACTAAATTACAGGCTAAGACCTGCAGGATTCAGCACTTTCCTTTTACAGCTCTGCCCAGAACTGTCACTATTTGGCAAAGGTGTGTCAAGTAATGATGCAATGGCTTATGTGATTATCTGAACCCAATCCCTTTAGTAACTCACCCATGAAGTCTGAAGTAGTGAGACTGAATTTGTTTGCCTTTGAGAATATCTTGATTAATTACCACTCACAGGTGATGTTCTGCTAGTCTTTGTGTGTAATTTTAAATGTTATTTTTAAGATTGTCTACTTCTATTAGTGTGAGGGAATAAATTAGTATGGCACATGTTCTATTTCCCTAATCTTACTTTAACTGTATGTGCATATCATGCCCTTCTTCCACATGTTGATAGTCACAGGTGGATGCCACTTGAATGACTTAAAAGTATGTTGGATTCATATATAACATATTGAATTGTTGGCTGTGAGCTCTGTAATTTTTTTGTTGTAGATAAAATAAAGTAGTTATCTGTGTGTCATAGTTTGTCTATAACGCAGTCTGAAAAGCAATGTAATTATGTCCACTGGCCCAGAATTTTTCTGAAACAGATAAACAAGGAAGGCTTCAGCAGTGGTTTTCCTTAATCAATATAGTAGAAGATATTAGCTCTCACACCTCCTGCAGTCTTGGAGGCTTGTCAGTGTGGGAGTGTAAGCAGAACTGCATTCTTCCCTGCCACTCAGTTAGCAGGAGACATGTCCAAAGTTACCAACTTTGAACATGTTGAGTTCTCATTTTAATGTCAAGCATCTTATCTTGGATAAGCATATTTGCAGGGTATCTTATTCATACTCCTGTTCAAGGCAATAAATCGAGGTTTGCTAGGTACTCCCAAGTGTTTAATTTCCAAAATGTATTTTAACCTCTGATTAGCACAGTTTTGATGTCATACTGCTCCTATTCAAGCAGAAAGTTATTTGGAAACAAAGGTTTTAAAAAAAGCTAACAAATTTAATTAGAAACTGAAAACATTATTTTACCAGTGGATCATGCCTAATTTCTACATATACATTTATATACATTTTAATTATTGTCTTTGGCAACAGAAACGGGAGATGCGAGAAACCAAAGGATTCTGTTGGAGAGACTGTTTTTTTTTGATTCACACCAGTAGTGAACTCTGTTAAATGAGTATATTAAAAACAAACTAACAGAACCACTGTACTTTAGGAGACAGAGACTGTTTTAATTTGCTTTCAGGCTTATCCTGTACCAGAATATTTGCTATTTTAATGACCTAGCAAATATGGAAACAGTGATCTTTAATCTGTCAAAGTTGCATGATGTGAATGAACACAACTGAGTAATATTGGGGAAAAAACTGCACATGATGTGAGTTATATTATGTGTTTTTCAACATGTACAAAGAACAAAAGATGACTTCACATCTCTTATGTTTTAGAAGACTTACTTTGGAATTTGTTTCTGTTTTTTTCTGGTAGTGAAGGATGTGAAAAAAATAAGGACTTTAATTTCATAAGAAAGAACCATAAACCTTATTGTGGGTATATTGTTTATTTTATGAGAATTTTCTTATTACCTTTTGTAATTCAAAATGTATTATAAAATTGATATATTAGTAGTTTTGACTTAACAGGCAGTAACTTTGAACATGCTTTTGTTGAATGTAGGTTCTACAGCAACCAAGTAACAGTAAGTGTTTGTGTTATAAGTTTTTTCTTTTAAGTCTTTAATGTTTACATAAAACATGTTCTGGGAAACCATTATGACTACTGACTATGGTCAATGCTGAAATGATGTAAGTAGGTTCCCTCAGTCGGTTAGACGGTCCTTGCTCAGAATATTTAGTTATATTTCACAGAAAGGAAAACCAAATTGGAATAAAGGTGTCCACTTCAGTTGGCTATAATCCCCAGTGTTTTCATTGAATGGCATAAATATGGTTATGAAACAATTTTTTGAAGTTATTAAAATTATTGGAAATTAAAGTGGATGTGTTACTATACCTTTACAAGAAGTTTTGCAATATTTTAATGGGTTTCAGGAAACAAGGAAAGCAGACAATTAGTATGTAAGAAGGAGAACGAATCAGTGTTCTGAAAGACTGAACAAAGGTACAAAAGTGGTTCGTGACAGGCTATTTCTAGGTTATTGCTTTGTGATTTTGCAGCCAGGGTTAAAAATAACACTGGCTGCATACCATCAACAATAATTTTAAGAAGACGACTTCATTGTCTTTCATAAAGACACTACTTAATCGTGTTTGAGTCTTCATGCAAAACAATGCAATGTGAAATTGCTATGCACATATCCTTTGCACCCCAATACAGCCTGTGGAGACTTTCCACTGTGCCTTTTGCGACCGGACTTGCCTATCACGCATTGGCCTTTTTAGCCACCAGCGCGCTTGTAGCAAGTGTGGGTAGAGCCCTTCTCAAATCTTTGTTCGCGAAGCCTAGCCATGAATCCTTTGCAAATGTATTTTAAATACATACCTGCTGAACGATTGAATATAAAAGTAAATTTATATAAGTTGCTATGTTTATTCCCAAGGGGTTAATTTTCAAGTTTGTCTTTTATTAGCTTCCAGTTTGCCTTCAGTTTTCATTAGCTATTGAATAAGGATTGTTGAAGGGAGACAGGCAGTCTTACACACAGAAGCAGAGTGTGATGCTCCTGGAGGGTTTTTATGACCTCAGGACATCATAGCTTGGGGCAATGTCTGATCAAGATCAAAAGAGTAAGCCCTGTGGTATTTGGAGGGTCTGTAACAATCAGTGTAGTTACAAAACTGTATTAAGACTAGTTCTGGTTTGGTTTTGAACTTAGTATTAAGTCCTTACCTGTTTTCCTAAACTCATCTCTACCCAGGAGTTATCAAAAACACCTTTATGAATTATACTTCCACCTCTACAAGTTGTGGTACAATGAATTGAGATCTAGTTAAATCTTTCAATAAGGAGGTATACTGAGTATTCTTAAATCAACTTACCTCCAGCAATTTTTGTGTATATATATGTTGACACAGATGTTGAATTATTTTTTTTTTTTGCTCTTCTTTTAAGTAAAGGGAGTGTTGGTGATCTTGGTGAAGGGGGAATCAGCATTAATTTGCAACATGAAAATCCTTGGGTTGAGGTAGGGTACAGCATTTTAGGAAACACTTTATAACCTTTCCTGGATCAATTTCTTTTTTAGGCTATGTGTTTTGGAGCTTTATTATTTATTGCTAGTGGTCTGTTATACTTGAAAGCAGTAGATTATTTCTGTATTCATCTACATAAATGCAAACTGTATCTCTCCTGATTGTTGCAAAATTAACTTTGTCCTGATGAGTCTGATCTCTGTGTGGAAAAATGGTTGCACTGCATCACATGATACTATTTTCTGAAATATGCTGAGGCTGCCCAGGTTTGGGGTTTTATTTGAGTTTTGTTTAGTTTGTGCAATTGAAATGAGAGTGGGAATGGTGGCACAGTTGAGTGTCTTCCGAAGAAAACCTGGGATTTGATTTGTAGAGAAATTAATAGGAAGATTTGGGCCTTCATTTTAGAGCTTTGTGGTAAACTGTTTTGGTTTTTGGTTTTTTTTTTTTTTTTTTTTTTCTCCTTAATATCAGCATTTATTTTTAACTGGATAATCTATTTGTCCCCACATACTATGATATTATTGAGCTAATGTTTATCACTTACTTCTCAACTAAGAGGTGAAAAGATGTCAAAGAAGAAAATATCAGTTAGAAGTAGAGATGATATTTTTTTCCAACATAGAGACAAATGAATTTTAAAGCTTCACAGGAGTTGCTCAAGAGACAGTATTTGATCTTGGACAGAAAGATGTGTTTTATGCTTACTCACTTGCAGTTCTATCACTTGAATAAAAAGGATTTGTTTTCCTAAATGCAATGCTGAAATGTGCTTGTTTCACTGCTACTAAAGAATTTATAAAAACCCTCAACCTATTATGCATTATTATTTTGGGTGACTTTTCAGGGTAATTTTCTAATATCCAACACATAGACCAAAATAATAGATACTGAAACTATTCTGTCAATTTCCTTCACCAGTTTTGAGTATGTTTAGAGGCCCACATGCCTTTTATCCTGAAAGTTCAGCTATTCCATCACAGGTTGTTTAAAGAAGCCTTTTGAGAATTGCTCCACTGATTAGAGTAAATTTTATTTCCATTTTCTGTGTCCAGCTACAGTTTTTTGCCTATGTAGAAATACCTGCTGTTCTTAGCCTTCTTCAAGCCATAGGGAAGCCTGTTATCTAGTCATCTCCTTAGATGGCCATTCTTATGTATACTCATTGTTTTACTGGAGAAAGCTGATTACCAGAAGGGATATTGCATTTTCAGTATGTCAGTTGGTTTTCATTAATTTAGTAGCCTTATATTTAAATATGAAGGGAAGGCAATCAAAGTTTCAAAAAGGTTTAGATGCCTTCTTGTAAGTTTGATCAGTAAGAGTATAATATTAAAAAAAAAAAATTAAATATTTGAATAAGTGTTAAGTAACTGTATGCCCTGTAAAGGGAAACATAAAGGACAATTTTGATAGAGATGTCATTAAAAGTATATAATTTACCATGACTGCATTATGTTAGTAGAATTAAGTCAACTTTTTTTTCTTCTTGTATCTTCTTTGTTTTGAATTTTTTTATTCTGATAATTCTAATGGCTGTTGTTACTTTTTTTGCATGTTCACCTCAGTTCTGCTTGTGTGGTTTTTTGGTTGGTTTGCTCATCTTGAATGAGAGAGGGGAAATAACTGGTATAATATTTTTGTTCTTCTTTTAGTAGTACTAATTTAATTACCAATAAGAAATTACGAAGATGGTTATTTCAAGGATGAAGAGCTAATGTTATGAAAATCATGGTGTTGACATGAATGGGCTTCTGCCTTGACTTTGCATCTCTGAAATATTACAAAACTGAATAATCCATGAGTTGTTTTCAGAGTGCCTTTTCCCTCTGTCTTCTGGAGTAACCCATCTATTGTTCTTGTACAGTTCAAAAGCCTGTTGATATATCCAGGCCCAGAGTGCAGAAACAGATGTCCTTAATTGGAATACTGCTATATTTAAATAAAAGCTTCCCAGATTATTGTAAAGTAAGTATTTTCAGATGTAAAATAATTGGTGTACTTTAATTCACACAGATATGGTTTTTGTAAAGCAGTAACTGAAAAAGAGTCTGTCATGCTATGCAACCAGATGAGCTTTGAAATAAGTGCATGAAGCTTTTTTGGTTTGGTGAAGTTTAGCTTTTTTTTGCATAAAGAAACATTGTTAGTAGGAAATCAAAATGATGATGATTGTCTGGGAAACATGCTTTCAAGGGTTACTTCCACAAATGAGTCATATGTAAAAGCCCTTCAACTAGCATAGAACACATTAAACTGGAAGAACAAACAAAAATCTTGGTGGCAGATCAAAGAAAATGAAAGCATTAGAGATACTCTTAAAAGATCAGTTGGTCTAAATATCAGAATTGTAGTAATTTTTTTTCTGTCTTATTCTCCTCTCTTTTACCATTTACCACTTTCATGTATACCTTGATTATTTTTGCCATTGGTATGGCTTTCTTCAAAAAGTTGTTCATTTGCAACAACTTCATTGGGATAGCGAGTGTTGAATATTATGAGAAGAGGCTTATATTCTTGTTTGAGAATAAAGTGTTAGCAGTCTTAGTATAATTAAATTGAGTTCATGTTCTAATAGGAATACAGATTTTAGCTGATTGTCTTCTATTTTGTTGAGTTAACGCTAGCAAAGTTAAACCAAACATTGAGGACTATCTCTGACATGTATAAAATGTGTGTGTATAAATGTGTGGTTTATGACAGCTGTTGAAAGTGAGATATCTTCTTGTTTGCCAGGAGTGTTTTTACAGATCAGTCACAACATGCGTTCTTGCATGATTAGTAACTTAAAAGATTTCAGGCTCAGGTGCTTCTAGTGGTGTATAGTGACCATCTGTGGTGGGGAGACTGAGTCAGATCTGTCAACCTGTAGACTATTCTTTGCCTCCCTCCTTTTAATTCTTTGCTTTAAAACTTTCAAATAAACAGGGAGTGAATGAGATGAATTGTTCTTGCAGCGTGCTCTCTTGTAAGTATTTTTCACTTTTCATTTGACTGAAGTAGGTCCACTCCACAAGCAAAATAGTCCACCATGTAAGCACTTCTGTATCTGTTGATGTTCTGATGAACGCTGAGCTGGTCATGCAGCTGCCTTTCTGCACGTGGCTGTGTAGTTAGGGACAAATGGTCTATGTGAGAAGGCAACTCTTCCTCTGTAAGTAACCAAATAAGCTTTGGTTATTACAGCTGCCTTCATGGTCACAAAAGAGATGAGTGGTCAGGCTTGAGATTTTAATGGGCCTGTGAGTCTGTGCGTCTGGGTCCTGACTAAAGCTGAGCAGTCAGTCACTCTACTAACTAGGGAACCTTTTCCTAATTAAGGAAAAGGTGATGTTCTATCACAGGAAAATCTGTCAAATAGATTGAAATGAAATATAATTGATTTTACTTTTTATCTTGACATAAAATTGAATTAAGCTACTACAGACCTTATATACAGCAAGTAAAAAGATCTTGGTGATACAGAGTTTTAGTAGAGATAGTATGATGAAAAAGCACTGGTCCCTAAATCAAGTGTGAAAATAATAATGTCATAGTTTGGATGTTCTCACTCATAGCTTTACACATAAAATTAATTTACTATTACAAATTAACTCGTTCTGCTTTAGCATAAAAGATTATCTTTGCCTTGCCACAGAAAAGAAGACTTAAACATATGTTGCTCCACAGTGGAACAACTACAGTGTTGTTCAATAGTGGAACAGTAGAAATTTTCAAAAGATGCTGTTGTGTGAAGTGCTACATGTTATACTAAAAACACCATTGCTGGCTGCAATATTGAATGGCACATAAATGTATTACACTCATAATATTAACTATAAAATTTGAAATTAACAACAGTTTCTGCTTCCATTGCCATGTGCTGATTAGCATAAAAGAAAATTTGCCCTAAGAACTGTGGGGTAATTAACACAAAAAAATCCAAAACCAAAAATCATTTCCAACTCAGAAAAGGCTGTGAATGAAAATGACTGGTGGGAAAGCACTGAGGCAAGGATGATATATCTTTTCTGAGATTTACTTCCCAGGCATCTACTTGAGGCCAAACTAGGGGGGGGAGAAGATAATTTGCTGGGCAAGGCAGACCTTTGATTCACTGCACATGAATATTACTACAGGAGAAAAAAATTAAAAAAACATTATTTCAGATTGCTGTAGTAAAAATGCATTTAAAGTGCTGCTTCGCTTCTGGAAGCCCTTTGTTAGAGTGACAATTATGGGAATGATGCTACAGTGTGTTAGTTGTCACTTGTAATGCTCAGTCATTAGCCACAATGTTGAGTTAAATTATGGGATTTTGATCTCTTCAGATCATCTGACAGTGCTTTCCCTCAAGCATTGCAATAGTGTGTGTCAAATGGATGGAGAAATTTATCAAATCAGGATACTGTAAAAGATAACTGGCTTGATGTTGTGTAGTACGAAGCATGAGATGGGAAGTACAAAACGGTAGCTTTGCCTGGGGAGGTATTCCTTGGTTTGCATTGAGGTCCTTAACTTCACTAGGAAGCACAAGTAAATCCCCTGCAGCCACTAGTGGCTGACTTATTTATTCAAAAAACTAGTTGATAGTATGCATCCTGATGGTTTTAAAGGTAACTTCAGCAAGTATCCAATAAGCAGTTCCAATGATTAGTATTAACTATAGCATATTTCAAAATCAGTTTGTATAATGCTGCATCAGCATTTCAAGGAGTCCTCATAATTCTCCTAGGGCCACAGAGGGGAGAATAAAGTATGGAGAAGGTAATTAGAATGACCTTTCATTACTGAGCTGGTGAGCGGTACCGGACCTTTGTCCACAAGTACTGCAGTTTCTCATAAGATGCTGCTTATCAACAGCATGTACATGCAGGTATCAATGAAAGTTAATTCACATTCATGTGTAGGTATTCACATTATAAACCAACTGTGGCTTGTATTTTCCTAGAGCATTATGATTTAAACCTGAGCTAATTAATGAAATAATTTTCTCTTTTTTGCTAACTTAAAGTTTTTAGCACATTAAAAATAATTTCTAGAATATTCCCTAATTGCTAATATGTTTTTTTCCTGTAGGTAGTTTACATCAGGCAGTTTGCCTTCCCTATCAGTTAGTGTTGTATTTGGGCTTACACTACAGTAAGCCCAGTATGCATTTGGTTTAATAGTGGTTTATAACCTACCTGAAAACCTAGTATCTAGCATAACCTCTGCAGAAGCTATCTTTAAAATGGAGTATTTATTAATACATGTAACCTTCAAATGCTTGTTTGCTTCTTTGTTTGCATTTTTGGTTTTAGAGTTAAGAAATTAAATGCTGTAAGATGAATATTAGAAAATTAGACTACAGAATGCTGACTATCTTCTGAAATATATGTAGAAGAACAGTAATTTTAGCTGACCATCAGTCTGTGTTTTCTTTTTCCGGTGTTTCTGCCACTGTAACTATGGTAAACTAGCCTGAACTTGCTGTAAGATGGTCTAGTCAGAATATACTGAATTGTCTATTAGCAGCCCTTAACTTTTGCAACTACATAATTACTGCATCAATAATTTACAGGATGTGAGGTGAAAGTATATTGTATAAAATCGTCTAACTAAAAACTGATGTGACCTCTGGTATGCGATTTTGAAACTTAAACCTTGTAGAATGGGTTAAATAGACCAAACTTTCCACTTTTTCATTATACAAATGGATTCATGTCATCCTATTTCTTACCTGTAGTTCAGTCTGTGCAAATGAGAGATCAGCAATGCAGTGCCTAATATGTGCTTTCATGATACAGCTGTCTACTTCATATTCATGAGCTTTCAGTAATTTTATGTTGACAAATAAGCTCTTTCTGAGGTGATGAAGGTCTCTGTATACTGAATAACTTGAAAATATTATCCCAGTGGAAAAACTGACAAACTTCCAATGCAACATAACAGGAGTTTCCAAGAACAGAAAGCTATTTAAGCTTCATGGAAGGAAAAGCTAATTGTCAGGCAGAGGAAAAAGTATCTTCAGAGACAAAGGTGTTTCTAAGGGTGGATTTTTTTCACCCCAAGTATATGGAATTCTATGGAGGATTAATATAAAAAGCTGAAAATTGAGGCACTGTTAATTGTTTCAATACTTATGAAAACACTTAGCTGGAAAGATTTCTTTGAAGAGGATTTCTTTGCTGTCAGAGGATGATATTTGATTGTAATGTCCCCGTTTAACCAAGCTCCACTGAAGCAATTAAAACACAAATATACTCCAGGTTCTTTGAATAACATACTAAGCTAAATATGAAGCCCCTGTCAGATGGTGATTTCATTCTATGGCTGGTACAGTTTACAGGGAAGGGAAAAGATCAGCAAGCAGCCTAGCTTTTCTTTTGCAAATAGTTATTGAGAAAATGCTTCATTTTGACTGTCTTCTGTTTTTATGCTCAATTAAATGTTCACTTGGGATTTCTCAACCAGTTTCAAAAATTTAAAGGCTTACTTGAAAAAGAAAACCCAAACAAACCAACCCCACTTAATTTAGAATTAAATGAGTCTCTTTCAGATAAAGTGAAAAGTAATGTGTAGGTGTTTAATATTTGAACTCTTAGAAGTTTCATTGCACATGCATTGGCATTGTCTTTGCTTCCTCTATCTTACTGGTCAATTGGTGTGCTGAACAGGAAAACTCTGTATATCTCTAATCTGAAACCTGCTTATGAGGAGGGTGATGCTTACAATAAAACTAACGTAGGCCTGTTCTCAAAGTTGTCAAGAAACTATTGTGAATGCATTTGACATTTGGGCATTTCTAGGCTTGCAAATGCTGTATAGAGCAAACTGTTCCGCAGTCCTTACAGTAAAGAAGGTGGCATTATGGTTTGGCAAGACAGTGGCTTTATATAGATAATGACCATCTCAAGATGATAGTGGAATCTGACAGGGAGTCACTCCTGTTAGTGGTTATCACCTCCTAACTGTAAGTTATCCCCTTTTTCATATTTATTCTTTTAGCTGGTGCTGTCCAGTACTAGTTACAGCACCAGCTTACATGTTCATAGAAGCTCAACCAGCAAATTCATGTTTAAATGGCTTTAACAGTGACTTGAACCCCTGCTGAAATGTTACTGCTGTCTCCCTGCTTCCACATTTCTAGTATTGGGCACTGCAAAAACACTAGGTTCAGACTTATGTAGAGTCTAGTGGATTAATGGAGAGATTTGTGATGAAAGACATGTCAGAATTTAAATATATTTGACTGAATTAGTTAGATTTTTGCAAAACACATATGCACAAAGGATAATTCCTCAAAACAACACATTTTTCTCTCCTGTGTGTATAGACTTCTAGTTTTACTCAAAACTGAGAAACTAAAAAAAGTTTTATTTGCATCTACTATCTATATGTAGCTTTTCCTTAAAGTCAAGTTGGAAGGAAAATAGTGACTGAAACTTCAATTGGATTCCTTTAATATATTTTCAAATATCCAGTTGTTTGGGGTTCTAGTACCTGAAGGAAGCTATAAAAATATGTATAGGTATTATGTATGGGTGTTATTTAGTGGGAAGCAAGTTGCAGAATGAAATACCTGTAACAAGAGGAAGAAACTTGTTGTGACGTATTATAGTGTGAGGTAAGAATTATGAAGGTTAGTAGAAACACAACTTGGATTTCTTCCAAGTGTGTTCTGTACTTCAAGTATTTTTAAAAATTCTGTTCTAAATTATTAATCTGTCTGAATTTCAGTATTTTCCTCTAAAATTGGGAAAACACTTCTTTCTTGTGATTTAAGCTTTAAAAATCATCTGTATTCTGTGCTTATGCACTCCCATATTCATGTTTATTACACAAGATTAAGTGCATTCTTTTGTAATTTAGTTTGACATATTCAAGGATTTTCAACAATAATTTCACTCCACTACACTTCAAAGCATGTCTTGCAATGTAGCATATTCAAACAGGCATGAGAAGAGTTTTCCGGAAGAATTTGAAACTACATTTAGATGAGAAAACTAACTGGTATAATCTAGTGTACTGTTGTTTCTCATGGGAGTAGAGTTTTTTTGTATATCAGTTGAAGCATTCTGGGAATCTAAGGGTAACCATATACTAGTAGAAATTATTCAAGGAGCAATGAGATACAGGTTCATAAATAATTGCTATCTCAGTTGTAAATTATTTTACAAAAATTCCCTAAGGAGTTGTATTGCTCAACATAGCTCTAATGTTGAAATAGTCCTTTCTAAGAAAAAAAAAAATAGATAAATTAGACTTCTGCTGTCTATTGCTGGCTTGTTTCAGAAACAAGATTTCAAATCTTTTTATTGTCTCAAAGGATTCCAGGCTTGTGTGATGGGGGGCGGGGGGGGAATTTACTACTTTGTATATAATCCTAGTTTTCTCTTCCTTGCATTTCTCCTGTCTTCTTTCTTGATATGCAACAAACTCTGAAAATGTGATCTATTGGTGGATGATGGGGAAGTGCTAATTCTAGGATGCTACAATTCCCTTCTTAATGCTGAAAGAGATACAGGAGGAGCTGAGGAAAAAAATCAACCAACCAAAAAAAAAAACCCACCATGCTTGGAAAAAAAAGATTTTTATCAGCAGTTCCACATGGATCTATTGAAAGAATCATAGCTTCTTCCTAGCAGACACTGGCTTTCTCCTCCAAGGAATCAGTTATCTTCTGTGGCCACAGCTGTCTAATGGCTAGAGATGAGTGTGATAGTGTTGTAACCTGGTCAGTTTGAAAAGAAACAGAAATCATGATATAGTTTTATTCAGTCTCTTTAATTGTGTAGCAGCTCTACCACTGGTCTTCATTCATCACAATTCAGAAGTCACTGATGTCTTTGGTTTCTCCTGTTCACTTTTATGCTTGGGGGGATTTCAGACTGTATATTACTCCAAGGTTTATGGTAGATAGTTTAACCCACCTCAGAGTTCTATTCTACTTAAATCTCTCAGCTATGCAGAAGCTCTGTTGTCTGAGAAGTTCTGGGATTTACAGAAGGGTAGCCTTCTCTGCTACAGAGATTGCACAGAAAAAGCCACAGGATATGAAAAAATTCAGTATTTAATATCCAGTGATTAAGATTTTCAGTGGTTCTGTCCTCTGACACCAAAGCAAACTCAATCTACAAGAAATGGGCTATTACACAAGCTGAAATGTTTTTTGGAAATATAATATGCACCTACAACCTTTGTATATATCTTAAAATTTGATGTTTTGTAAGCCAAGGTAAGCTTAGGAATTCTCTTCAGTAAAAAATGCTCCCCTTATGTCATTCAGTTAATTGTGCAGATTTTCATATTGCTTTCTTAAAATTTAATTGGACTTGAAAACTGATTCTACTAAATTTGACTAGAATATGTTAAGTATGGAGCTCACAGTTGACACTGACAGTTGAGAGCCTCTGGGTAAGAGTCAAGAAGCAAACAAATGTCATTGTGGGAGTCTGCTAAAGATGTCCCAGACAGGATAATGGACACTGATGAATTATTCTTTGAGGAACTAAGGGACACTTCTATGTCAACTACCCTTGCCCTTATGGGGGGGCTTCAGCTTGCCAGATGTTAACTGGAAACGCAGCTGGTACAACCTGGGCCAGAAGATTCCTGAAAATCCTGGATGACAACTTTATGGAACAGCTCCTAAGGGAGTGGACTCAGAAAGATGCTCTTCTTGATCTGCTGCTTGTCAACAGAATGGATCCTGTGAGCAAAGTGGAGATTGGTGGCTGTTGTGGTCACAGTGACCATGAGGTGATTGAGTTTTAAAATATCTGACAGGAAAAGTGCCAGAAAAACCTCAACTCTTGATATAAGGCAAGCAGATTGCAGGCTGTTCAGGGAATTAGTAAATAAGGTCCCCTTGGAAAATGTGTTTGCAGGTTCTGGGGTCCATCTGTGCTTGTTGGTTTTCAAATAGCACCTCATAAGGGCACAGGAGCAGGCAATTTGCAAATGTCACAAGTCAAGCAGGTGAGGTGGAAGGCCAGCTTGGCTTAACATGGATCTTCTCTTGAAGATATGGTAAAAAAGGAAGCTGTTGGCCCAGTGGAAGCAAGGTCAAATGACACAGGAAAGATTCAGAGATGCTGCTTGCTGCTGTAGGGACAAAATTCATGTGGTCAAAGCTCAGCTGGAGTTGAAGCTGGTCAGAAATGTGGGGGGAAATAAGATGATTTTTTTTCAAATACATTAACGGCAATAGACAGCATAAAAATATTATTGGCCCATTACAGGATGGGGGCAGTGACCTCAAACAGGGACAGAGACAAGGCAGAGGTGTTTAATGCCTCCTTTGTTTCTGTCTTCAACATGGATGATGGACCACAGGGCTTTCAGTGTCCTGAGGCTGGAGGACCTACTGCTGCAGGATCTACTGCTCCAGCTGGATCCTTACAAATCTATGGTTCCTAATGGGATTCATCCAAAAATCTCAAAGAGCTGGCTCAGTTCACTGCAAAATCTCTCTCATTGATTTTTTTTTTTCTTTTTTTTTTCCCTGGGAAGCTGGCAAATGTTATCCTGATTTTCAGGAAGGGTGAGAAGTAGGACCCCAGAATCTACATGTTTATCAGTTTCACTTCAGTGCCTGATAAAGTTATGGAGATGATTATTCTGGGAAGTATTGAAAACCACCTGAAAGACAATCCTGTCATTGAGCATAGCGTCATGAGAAGTCCTGCTTATCAAACCTAATTTCCTTCTCTGACAAGGTAATAACCCACCTGGGCAATCAAGGGAAGCCAGTTGATGTAATCTTTTTGGATTTCAGTAAAGCTTTCAATACAGTCTCTCACGGGATCCTTCTGGACTAAATGTCCAACACAGAGCTGGATAAACACATCATGTGGTGGGTGAGCAATTGGCTCACAGGTCAAGCACAGAGGGTGGTAGTGAATGGGGTAACATCAGACTGGTGACCTGTCACTAGTGGGCTTCCACAGGGCTCCACTTTAGACCCTGTGGTTTTCAACCTCTTCATCAATGACTTGGATGCAGGACTGGATGGGGATACTGAGCAGGTTTGCAGATGACATGAAGCTGGAAGGAGTGTTGACTCCCTCAAAGGCAGGGAGGCCCTGCAGAGAGACAAATTAGAGGACTGGGCAATCACCAACTACATGAAGTTCAGCAAGGGTGAGTGCTGGATTCTGCACCTGGGATGGGACAACCCTAGATGTTCATACAGACTGAGGAATGAGATGCTTTAAAGCAGTGTCATGGAAAGGGACATGGAGATCCTGGTCAATGCAAGTTGAATATGAGTCAGCAGTGCCCTGGCAGCCAGGAGGGCCAACCATGTCCTCCAACCATGTCCTGAGGTGCATCTGGCAAAGCATTGCCAGCTGGTCAAGGGAGAAAGTTGTCCTGCTCTGCTCTGAACTGGGGTGGCCTTATCTTGAATATTGAGTGCAGTTTTGGGTGTCATGATATAAGAAAGATATTAAGCTCTTAGAGACTGTTCAAAGGAAGGCAAGGAAGCTGGTGAAGGGCCTTGAGGGGAAGCTGTATGAGGAGTGGCTGAGGGCACTTGGTCTGTTCAACCTGGAGAAGAGAGGCTGAGGGGAGACCTCATTGCAGTTACAACTTTCTCATTAAGGGAAGAGGAGGGATAGACACTGATCTCTTCTTTGTGGTGATCAGTGGCGAGACCCGAGGGAATGGCTTGAAGTTGTGTCAGGGAAGATTTAGGTTGGATATTAAAAGGTTTTTCACACAGAGGGTGGTTGGACACTGGAACAGGCTCCCCAAGGAAGTGTTCAAGGCATCAAACCTGACAGAATTCAAGAAACATTTGGATGATGCTCTCAGGCACATGGTGTGACTCCTGGGGATGGTCCTGTGCAGGATTAAGAGTCAGACTTGATAATCCTTTGGGTCCCTTCCAACTCAACATATTCTATGAAACTTGTTGAAGTAAGAATGTGTAAGTAGGACCATGAAGGTGTTGTTAAATTCCAAATATCCAAAGTGAGAACAATCAACATGTAAATTATTGAGCTCTCAGGTTAAATGAAGTTGAATATTTTTAAGTAGTTCACATATAGATTGTTATAAAAGGCACAGACTCGGCATTACCAAACGCCAGGAGCTCAAGTTAGGGCTCACTATTTTCAAAATTAAAGGATAAATAAGAACACATTTTTGGAATTTAGATGTGCAGAGAGAATGTTAGATTCACTTTCTTTTCCTGACATTAGAGTAAGTTCTCCAGAAACACCCGTTAAGAGTATTTTCATGTTTTTAATATATTGAATTGTTCATATATTTAATTACTCATTAATCTGTGGATATAGTTCTCAATATTACTGTAACATATATAAGCATAAGCTTTTGCAAAATAAAACTTGAAAGTACCTTTTTGGTCTTTTAGATGAAGAATTAAATAGGTAATAATGCTGAAAAATATCTTCAAGTATGTAGGTGAAATAGGCTCACTTTCATAGAGCTGAATGCAGCTCTTTTTATTTTAAATCTATTGTGCCAGGCTTTCTGCAGGGCAGCTTTTATATTTAAGGATTTTGTCAGTGTGAAGACTGTAAAAAATACACAATTTGAATCAAGTAGTAAAGCGTGGACAATATTTTAATGTATGAGAGTTGCAGTGTTGTATACTTATTCATGCAAGATTGCTTCAGACTTCCAATAATAAAAGATTAGGGATCACTTTATTGTTGTAACTGTATACCACACTCTTCTGTACCATATATTATCAAGGTGAGGAGAGGGGACAGGGACAATTCTGAAGCTTGTTGAATATGGAGCTACTGAAATTATCTGAGGTAATGCTAAAGAGAGGTCTTGCTCAACCTCTGTGTGTAACGAGTATTTTTGATTAATGTGCAGTGAAGTTGATGTAGATACACAAAATTATTCCTTAAGACTGTCATTCTTGTAGTTGCTGATTTTGAGGGCTCTTTTGTTTGGATTTTTTTTTTTT
>VXBX01006138.1:175803-198432 GCA_013400415.1 Scytalopus superciliaris
AATAAAAAAAAAAAAAAAGGCAATTTGTTTGGATACTAAACGTGCTGTCACATTTCACTACTATTAGGGTACTCTGCCTTCTACTGTTTGTGTGTTATGCCAGTTAGTTTGTTTTGGAGCCTGAAAATACTACTCTGCAATCTTTTTCTCTGTTCAGACTCAGATCCTGTAACCGGATTTGAGACATAGAGCCTTGGGTCTCTGTGTCATATTGCTCTATATATCTGTGTTGGTCAGTGTGTATCAGCATCCCTACTTGTAAAGTGGTTTGCAATTCTTTATATTGGAAGAGACTTGATAATGCAAGTTTGGGTGTTTTCCAAGAAAAATCCTCTGTTTTGAGGACACTAGAAGTCCTGCATCAGATAATTTCCAAGTACAAGAATTATGAACTGAACCATATTAAAAATGCAAAGTTTTAAGAATGTCACTAGTTCAAAACAAGTAGAAAAGGAGGTAAATAATTGAATGTCAGAACTACAATTCTGAAATGTGTAGTATAAAGTAATCTGACACTTAACAGTCAAATCTGTGACTCTCAGCCCATTGTTTTCCCAGGTTTTCTTTCAAATATGCTATTTCAGGATGTGTTTTGCTTGTTATTGGTTGTTTCTTTTGGGGTGGCTTTTTTTTTTCTTTCAATGCAGCTACCATTATTGCCTTAAGCAGGTTTTTTCACTGAATGTTGACTTATAACTCCAAGCTGACAAAATGTTCTAGTGTTCCCAAAATTTTGTTTTACCCTCAGGAACATATCTTCAGATTTGTTTTTTCTGTTATTTTGTATATGAAACCTGATGTTGGAGTCAGATTAGTGCAAAATGTGTTAGGAGGTAGAGATTAATATACTATATTGGTGCAATTCAAGATGCTTTTAACAAATATGTAGATAAGGCAGCTTCTACTTCAGTTGTGCTTGTTTCTCCTGAAACAGTTGCATTTTAGTACTATTTCTAACAAAGCTACATCTGCTTTGTATTCAGAGTGTTCAGAAGTGCCAGCAAAATTGCTTTTTGTAATCCTCTAAAATACTGATGCTTGTGCTAAACCCCCCCATCTGTTTGTTTATTGAAGATTCATCAGGCCAGGTACAGATGCTAGTTGTACAAGATCTTCCCTAGAGTGGAGTTTTAATTAAAACAACTCTTTTTACCCCAGCTGTCAATGCAACCCATATGAAAAGCAGGAAGCTTGCTTTTAGGAAAGAGCTGAATGTTTAGCTTGTTCTAAAGTCTATAACCACAAAATAAAATGAAGCATTGAATGTTTTACTTTTGAATTCTTTTCTCCCTTACCAATTTGCCCTAACTGCCTGTTTGTAAAAGTCACTTTAGCACTGTCTAAAGCTTGCTTTCTTCATAAATGAATCATAATGCACATCGATTCCATTCAACTGGAAAACATTTTGCAGGAAAACTTTTAAGATTGTTTTAATCTAATGTCTACTTTGCAGATAAGGGGAGTTGTACAGCACCTTCTATAATGTATTTTGGGGGAATTTTTTGTTGGCTTTTTTTTTGTTGGTTGGTTTGGGTTTTTTTATGCCTCGTTGTATGAAGTAATATCTCAAAGATTCTTGAGTCAAACCTTCCTTCCTTCCAGCTGGAAGGTAGTTGAATATCAACTTAGAAATACAGTGCAAGAAGTTGAAGGTGTTTGGAAAGCAAAGCAAAAAACTACTTCTAAAAGCAAAAAAAATTACTTTATTTACCTGCCCTCAATATTGCCTCATGGGAAGATCTGAGTTGAAATGTCTTGTGATCTGAACAAAACTATTCTGGTTTAATTGCAGCTGATGACTAAGGACCACCCATGTGCTTGCCCATTCCCCTGCCCCACCCTGAATAGAATTGGAAAAGTACAAGTGAGAAAACTTGTTTTAAGGCAGTTTAATAGGGCAAGCAAAATCTTCACACACAATCAAAGCAAAACAAAGAATTAATTCAGTCTTTCTCATGGGCGTGCAGGTGTTCAACCATCCCCCAGAAAGCAGGGCTTCATCATGCATAACAGTGACTTTGTAAGACAAATGCCACCACTCCAAATCTCTCTTTCCTCCTTCTTCCCTAGGTTTATATGCTGAGCATAAGGCTGCAGGGTATAGAATATCCCTTTGGTCAGTGGGAATCAGCTGTCCTGGTTCTGTCCTCTTCCCAGTTTCTTGTGAACCCCCAGTTTTCTCATTGGTGGGACAATTCAAGAAGCAGAAAAGATCTTGACACTGCTCAGGAGTAACAAAGGCATTTCTTTATTACGAACGTTGTTTTCAGGACAAATCCAAAACATAGCCCTATAGTAGCTACTATGAAGAAAATTAACTCTACCCCAGCTAAAATCAGCACACAAACCTATGTAGCCCAAATTCCTAAAATCCTTTAATCCCCAAATCCCTCCTGATCTTCTACTCCTCTTACTAATACTAGCCTTCTGCCTTCTCAGCCCCAGCAGTAGCTAAGCACAACAGGTGTACTTGTCCTCAAAAATGTTTACCACAGAGGGATTACTTCAATGCTAATGAATACCTCTGTTCTGTTATCTTTCAGTTGCTTTTATGGAATTGTTTTCAATTTTAAAAAAAACATGTATGAGAAAATTTCTAGGTATTACACCTTTATGTCCCCTTCAGAAGTTAAGAACTTTAAATAGTCTCTCCTTCACTGTCAGTTTTTGCTTTTTGACTCTGGTCTGCCTAATGAATTTTCTCACCCTCCTTGGTGTTTTTGGTGGTGGTGGTGTTTGTTTTTGGGGAGGGGGGAGTTAGGTTTTTTGGTTGGTGAAGTTTGTTTCGGTTGAAAAATCCTCCTCCCAAGTGTTTCATCCTGTTCTCAGTCAAACTCATACCTGTCCTCCTGTATTAGCAATGGATCTGCAGTTTGTTGGTAACTGTTCCAAAAGGATTATGTGGTTGATCTTTTCACCCAAGATGAATGGCAGTTGCATGTATTGTCTATAAATGCTTTTCTACTCCTGTGCTTAGCCTTAGTTGCTTCAGGGCACTGAATTGACAGGTACCTTAAAAAACATGCTAAATATGTTTTCAAATTATTTATTATTTCTATCTATAATAGATGTGTTGAAATATCATGTCCTTATGATCCAACACAGCTTAATATGAAGGAGGAAGAGCAAGACAGACAGTACAGCAGAAATGCTGCAGCTATTGCACTGTCTTAGGCTGCCATAGAATCACAGCTTGTTTTCAGTGCCATTTTTCAAGTCTGAACAGTAATCTGCCTCAAAACACAAAGCTTGGGGTTTTTTGTCATTTGGTTAGTTTCTTTTATTTGAAAACATTGTAAGCTGGATAATGAAAGAAACTCATGTATAGCTCTAGCAGATGAGACAACAGTAAGCTGTGGTGTTGAACATTAGTTTATAGTATCTGAAAACCAAGGTATTGTGGAAAAACTGGTTTGCTCTTCTTTTTGAAAAGGAAGTCAAACAAGTGACAGACATGGCAATTCTCAGTGAAGTGAGGCTTTGTGTGGTATATCTTACTTTCAAAACCTGCTTGATGTTTGACCCCTCAATAGGGTTATTGTGACTGAGGTGCAGGAGCTGGTGCTTTGCCTTATTAAACCTCATACAATTGGCCTCAACCTGTTAATCTGTAGTCCTAGAAAAGAGCATAATTGTTGTCATTTAGCTATGAAGGTCATCCTTTGTGCAGGAGGAAACTGTTTTCAGCCCTTGCTTTCAGCCTATGTGCTTCATTTGCTTATTCAAATGAAGAATATGTATAAATTATGCCAGTTACTTGATAAATCCTGAAAACATAGCTGGAGCAAGAATCCAGAATGCTTAAGGATGTGCAACACTTACACTCCTAAAAGGTTTTTCACAGATAGAACTTGACCAAGTTCTGTACGGAACTGTGCTTTCTGACATCTCCTAAGGAGTATTGCATTAAGTTACTCAGGAGGTACTTATGTTCTCTCCAGTTCCTTATGTAAGTGAAAAATATTTGACATCTTCAAAATAAGATAATTAATACCCCTTGTAGCATAAGTGGATATGTACGTATCTAACGTGTAGGAAATACAGTATTCTATTCCAATTTATCTTCCTTATATTTTGGTTCTTGAGAACCAAATGCTGAGAGCCATTCTTTAGATGCTTAAGATTATTTGAAGAAAATATGACCTTTTTAATTATTTTATTTTCTGGTTTTAACTTTAAATTTGAAAAGAATGTATTTTAGAGCTCTTCTGCACTTGTGGAACAGTATCAGTATTTGTGTACAATGCTTTTAAAACAATTAATGCAAATCAAATTGCAAGAAAATTCCTGATTATTTTTTGCCTAGGAAGCTTTTCAGTTTCTTTGCTTTTTGCATAATCAAATGTGGTTGTGGTGGCGGTGGTGTTTTCGTGGCGGTGGTGTTTTCTGTTTTTTAATTCAGAGCAAGGTTCATACACTAGGGACATAAGGGAATGCCTTTTCACCCTCACGCTTCAGCAAGTTTAGCGTAATTCTTAGAGTGAGAATGTAGTAGTGTTATGTACCCTGTTAAGTACTGCCCAGTGTGTATTATTTCAGGTTTTAAATACCAAAGGTACTTTAATTGCTTATTAACAACACTTTAAACTGTCTGATTAATTCCCATTATGAATTCTCTAAAATTATTTTTCATAATATGATAAATGTGGTATTTATTTTATGCAGACTATTAAGGAATCACTAGAGAATGTTTTTGAGTAGGCATTATCTAAGTGGAGGCTTATTCTTTACATAAACTTTTTCTAACACAGAATCTTCTTTTGGATTTGGGATAGCATGTTCTTGGAAGCAGAGCTAGGGATATATGGCATTATCATTAATGTGTTTTTGTTCTCCAGTGACTTCAGGGATCAATTTTACCTTCAATATCCATTTTGGCATTATCAAAATACTTTATTATTTAAGACTATGTCAGACTTGAGTGGAATGCTCCTGTGATCTGCCCCTCCCTCAAGCTGGTACTGTGTCTCTTGCAGCCACAGGAAAGACCACACTTGCAACTGGGGTGGGCGAGAACCGAGAGAGAGTTTATTCAAACTGCATGCTAGTTAAATACCACTGGTGTGGACTCAGGGAGCAGAGATGTGATTGCAGAAGGGTTAGGGTGGTGGGGAGTGGTTAGGGGACCTGGCTAGCGATGGGAGAGGGGGAGGATTGGAACCCAGTGATTGGGAAAGCATGGGAAGGGATGGGTAAAGTGACCAATAGGTTTAGGGCAAAGGTGGGGCTGTTTGTAGGGGCAGAGCAGTCTGGCAGTGTGCAGACAGACCATGTGGCTGCTGCATATTAGGGAGTTCCCAGAGCTTAGAGGGAGACTTGTTACAATAAAACGCAAAAGGTGAAACAGTTTTTGTGCTTCTCTGGTCCTGGATGGGTTTCTATAGTGATGATTTCCGTTCTAGGGTTATTCTTTCCACTTCTCATAGCTGAATCTGTCTCCCACAAGACTGTTCTTTCCCTTTTGTTATAGGCTGTTATGAGCAGGTTCTTTAATATTGTTATAGAGATTACTATCTGAATTAAGGTGCAAACGAGACCATGTACCAAAGTCAATAGCACAGATTTTTATTTAACGGTAAACATGAGATAGCAAGAAAAGAAAGGAGAGAGAGAATGACAGATCATGTAGAAAAAAATATCACCATTCCATGAACTCTGGTGGTGTCCCATTGATCATCTTTTGGTCTTCTCATTGATGAGAGTCCCAGTCTTGTCAAGTGATGGTTAGAGTTTGGATCTGTCAAGGGAAACCCAGGGTGGTGAGGGAAAAAATTTGTGAAGCCCATGGTAAGGAAAGTCCTGTGTGGTGAATGAAGAAAGCCCATGTGGTGATGGAAGAAGTGAATGGGGTTTTATTAAGCTTAGGCAAGGTAGAAAAACCTGTTTGGGTTTCTTTTTGTTTGTTCGGGGGGTTTTTTGTTGTTTGTTTGGATTTTGTTGGGGTTTTTTTGTTTGGTTGGTTTTTTGAGAGTTTTACACTGGGTGATGTAACACTTAATCACAGGATAGGTCATGAGTCTTTGACAAGTTCTAAGACATTACAGTTGCCTATTTGTCAGTGCAGGTTCATCCATTATGACCCATCATCAGAGATGAATACCATTTATGGGTGAATGTCCAGGTGCTTCCCCTGAAGAGAGTTGTCACAGCTGCATCATTTGTGTAAGGAAAAGGAAACACTACCTTGCTTTGCAAGATTTGCCTCTTTCCTTATCTTGTTTAAGACTTGGCTTGTAGCTTGAGGTGTCAGATATACATGCCCGCAGCACTGGGGCAACCACTCTGCTGATTGTTTGAGCCATCAGCATTAAGAGCCCAGTCTTTCACATGGGAGAGTGTACAAACGAGTGTGTGGGCTATGGCCTTCTCCCAGCATTGGTATACTACTTCTTAAACCTGACAGGAGTAGACAATAGTACCACCTTTATCTCCCATCACGAGTCTTAACTCACAGTCCAATTCCCTGAAGTCCAGGAGGCATATTTGAGCAGAGAGTGGGGTTTGGTCATCCTTACAATGTTTAAGCCATAAACCATTTCAGTGTGTCACATAGGCAGACACGTGCTGCAGTATGCCCAGATCCTATCCACATCTCTAAAACTCCTCAGAAATATATTTTTCACAGCACCTTCAGGGTCTTACTCCTGCACTTTCTAAATTCATGACAGCATGTTTAGCTAATTCTCTTACCCCTTCACAACCAGATAGGTGAGTGAAAACATACTCTTAAGCTGCTTAGGGACCCTGTAGACTAACCAGCAAGCTAAGCACCAGAGTTAACTCTCAAGCTGTTCCTCAGGAAAGGCTGCCTGTTCAGCTGGTGATGTGGGAAATCCAGTATCATAAATATTCAGTATTTATTTTAAAAAGGCAGAAGTTGTGGAGAAGTTCAAATAGAATGATTGTAGAAGCCTCACTTTTACAAGTTAAAAGTCCCAACTCTGAAGTAGTATATAATAAAGCCCTTTTTGCAACTCAAATACTCTTTATAATAATGTGTGTATACATATAAAAAAATATATTTTAATCTTCCACTATTGAAATCAGAGTTGTGTGTTTTAGGGTTCACTTTAGAAGAAGAACAGTGAATATCTTTGGAAGTGATCTTTAGTGCACTCTAGTAGGTGTTACACATAGCAGTTATTTCAGAGACTTACCTGAACTTTATTGTATGAAATCAAGCTTTTTGTGTAAAGGTTTGTAGACCAATTTGAGCATTTTGGGGGGATGGAAGGCAAAATAATTATTGGAATTTTAAAAGGGACAGCTGCGTACATACTGTGTTCGGTGAGTAAATTAAGTCAATTTAAGTAAATTTAAGAAAATTTTCAAACACTGTTCCTAAGGATTGGTTCTTTCTAGATATATAAATTACAACCAGTGATATTTAATTATTTTCTAAATTTTGGCTATACAAAGCTTCCAACTGTCAAAGAAACTGGAAAAAATCAACCTGAAAGGTGCTTTTTCTTCAGTTTGTGCACTTATTTTTACTTTGTACCAATTTTTTAGTTCAGTTCTGTTTCTCAGCCACCTACTTATGTTCAGGGAGAAAAGGACTGGGTAATTTGCATGATAAATATGGGTAACAGCACTTCTAGAATACTCAGTAGTAGTCTGTTAGACAGAGTACTTCTAATATGTCATGCTTAACGGTTGCTAGAAATTTATGATTAGTAAGGTCTGGCTAAGGTATTTTGAGTGGTTTAAGGAAAATAAATTAGTAGTACCAAGAATGAGTTTATATTGTGTTTTGGTTGATTTTAATGATGATAATTATACAAAGCTGTCCTAAAAAAAGCTTTTGCTTCTGACTTGAAACCTAATTAGCACAAACCATGAAACAGCTATATGTTTGGATAACTGAAAGGCTTTTACGAAAACAATGATCATATTTTCAATGGTTGTTAGTGGATAAGGAGACATCCTGTGGGAAAGATTTCATTAATTCATGGTTACTTTTATGCTTATATCTTTCATCACTTCAGATATTTTGTAATTAAACATTCAAAGTTATTAGATACTCTGTGTATGAATGTAAGTTTTGTTTTAGTGAACGGAACAAAGGTTTTGTATACAAGCTCCTTCTAAGTAGCACAGCAGTCCACATTTTTGAAGCTCAATATGCTGAAAAGATAGTCATGTTATAGCAAAATGCAAAAACCTGAATGTTATATAAATGAAATTATAAGAACTGAGAATATAACACTTCTCTTAATTTCATTACTGAGCTGACCATTTTGTATTTCTTTTTCATACCTTCACCATAGTGCAGTTGAACTGAATATTACAAGAGGATTTTTTTCATATTTTTATGTTCTTAGTGTTGTGCTCTTGGCAATTTTTTTTGTTTAGTTGTTTTGAGTTTTCAGCTTGTTTTTTTTGTTTGGTTGGTTGTGTTTTTGGTTTTTTTTTTTTTTGCATAGTGTTTGGAATAGATTTTTAGTTCTTGGGTTTGTTTGTGGGTTTGTGGCTGGTTTTTTCTTTTTTTTATGAGATTGTTTTCTGTATTTTGAAGTAGTAATGTTTATGTAATGCAAATTTCCCTATTGGAGTTTTACTTGGTTTCTGCATACCATGGCATCACTTATCTTGTTCAGCTATGCTTGTGTCACAAGAAAATCCAAAGAACTTAACATTTAGAGAACCTGATAATAGCTAATTATGGAAACATAAACTGAGACTAAATTAAATATGGGCTGCTAAGGCTATGTCTATGGGTGTGTGTACATCAGCATTTCCATTCAGGTGAGGTATGTGCTTGTGAACCTCTTCACTTAAGACATCACAATTTGTGTCCCAGAGCAGTCATGGAGAGCATGGCTGGATTCCTTGTGAAGAAACCTGCTCTATAAAACACGTGCCTTCCAGGGGCAGAGGAAATGCTCTCCAACCTCTTTTGGGCATTCACGTACAGCACCAGACTCAACTGGCCTGGGGGTAAACCCTTATGAAATGGACATAGTGTGGCCATGGCTTCAGCACCAGCTGTAAATGCATTCACCTTGTGTCACGCTCGGCATAGGGAGAGGAGGCATTTTCTGTCCATCAAGGTCCCCTGAGAAGGCTACCTTCTTAGTTGAAATTAGTGTTTTTTTAAATACTATTTCCAAGTATTTGTAGTGACAGAGAAGAGTTACTTTCTTGAGGAATCTGGGACTTAAGCATATATATGTCTTTAAAATTTTCTGTAATACCTTATTGTACTGCCCTCAGTAACAGCTGGTAGAAAGATGGGGCACAGAGCAATCACTAGTTTCCTTCAGCATACACTTCTTTGTGTCTTATCTTTAGCCTGGGTGTAGAGCAGGATAAGTTAGAAGGGGAAACAGATCATCATATCGGATTCACTAGTAACTGGAATTGGTGGCATAAATCTGTTTGAGTTTGGTTGCTATTTCATGGGCAGCTTAATACAAAATTCATTACATCATTGCGCAAGGGAACTTTATTTTCTTCCTCACCTAGAAGATAATAGCTTTCCTTTACTGTAGCACAACTTTGGGAGAATTTTGTTCATGTGACTGCCTTTTCTAAAATTAACCTCAACCATAGTTAGAGACGGGTACTTAAATCTCAGTAGTAGTAGTAGGGAACTGCATCAGAAGTGTTGTATGGAAGTTGTCACAGCAGATAATTATTAAAAAAAAAAAGGTAACATCAGTTTATTGGGAGTGGTTTTAAAACAAACTGCTAACAGCTGAGTTCTGAAGGAGTGTTTGAGGATTCAGTTTCTATTAAAACTGTATGGCTTATCAGGCCTGTCATCCAAGACCTGGAAGACTCTACAGATTCAAATGAAGAGATGGCTGTGCCACCTTCATCAGTTTTGTTTGTGTGTTCAGGCCCCCTTGAAGTACCTGAACAGTCCAACAGTGATTGGTTCAATGTGTACCACTGAAACAATTCAGGAAGTGGCATGCTAGGTCAGTGCAGACTGGCACCAGCTCTAAGCTGGAATGCATCAATGGAAAAGATGCATTGCTGGCAGCCACCAGATCACTGTCAGACTGCAGTGGAACTCAAGTCCGAGTTTTAGGTGCTAAAGTCATTTACAGGTCTGGATAAGTTAGTGTCTGTCAGGTGGAACATTGTGGGGAAAAAAAAACAACACCCAAACTCACAACAAAACCAACCCCAGCACCAGTGTCCTCAAACTAACTCTACCCCTAAAAGGCTAGAGCTTAGCAATTTCCATGGTTACCAGAAAACTGAGATTCAAGCAGTTCATAAGCCTACAAAGGTGCAACTCCCTACCACCACCAGTGCCCATGTGGCATTCATATTCCCTCATAGGACACATGATTCATAAATACACCTCCTCTTCTGAGGATGAGGTTTCTCCTATTTACACATACCCATGCTGGAGGTGAGTGCTTTTTGTGTGCCCAACAATCCACATGCTGGTGAGAAAACATACAGGCCCTCTCAGGTGCAGGTGGATGTGTGTGGGGGGGTCTACCCGTAGTTGTTACAGTGTTGTCACACCATCTACTGGATGCTATTCCCACCGGAGGGAAAGGTGGCTCTAAGTGGAGGGAACAAGGTCTGTGATTTCTGTCTATGACAGAATTCAAGCCATGTTTTGTCTTCTAATAAATTATTTTCTTCTTTGTCCCTACCTTACAAATATTTATTATTCCTTTTGCTTTACTATAAATGACCCCTTAAAACCTCATTGTAATCTCTTGGTTGATGTTTAATCTGACCAAGGGTTGTACCCTTCTCTAACATTATAACTTTTGGACAAATGTGCTGATAGGCAGTTCTGGATGATCCTTTCACATACCCTTCACTCGTGTCCCTGCCGCAGCAGCTGCTGTTACCCAAACCACATGCGTAGTGGAAAACTGAGGTTTTAATTACCCAAATGCCAGGGAACAGACTGAGCTGTAAAGGATAACAATAAAGGTAGGTGAAAAAGGTTGAAAAACAAGACCTCCATCTTTCAGCAGTGAAGATATTTTAAGTAATTTTTTTTACCATACTGTGCCCTGAGGCCTAAATCATCATTTGGTCTTAGTTTTGTATACTACTATTTACATTTATGGATTTTTTTTTTAACTCCCAACTTAATTATCTCTAGCCATTTTTCTTCCAGAGAGTTATTTAGTCACTTTGGAACTTTCTTTTATACAAAGTTGTAATATGTGAGACAGCTGAAAGGGCCTCACTTTCCAAGGGCCTTTGAATAAACTTTCTTTTTGGTTTTCTAATAGGCTTTCAAACAGTTTATTTTTTTAAAATTAAGAAGCCCTGCATTATTTTGTCAAAACAAACAAACAAAAAACAAAAACACAACCAAAAAACCCAACCAAACAAACAAAAAAAAAACCAAACAAAAAAAACCCCCAACAAAACTATTGTTGGGGTTCCAGTTCACATGAACACTTTCCGTATAGGCTGCATGTTACAAACATGAGCTGTTCACACATTCCTATCCAGAACATGATTGGTTGGCAACTTCACTCACTATGTCTTGTTATTGCTAATTGTCTATCTCATTATTTTTACTTTCTCATCCTGAGCTTATCGTGGTTCCCTTGGCCTTTTTGGCCTTTCTCAGCCAGTAGCTGCATATCTTGAATAAACACCAGGTGTTGTCATCTACACTCTAACTACATCTTGGAACACTGCATTTGTACAAAGCAATCCCACAAACTATGGGTATAATATTTATTTCATTAAAGTTGAAATATTAAAGGAGTCTTAATATTGTTTTACAGTAAGCTTGTAAGGGTCCTGGAATGTTTTAAGGAGGTAGGGGTGTAGAAAACAAGGAACTTGTTGCATAGAAACAAATGAGTGAGTTAGGTTAGAAGTTAATTTACCTCTCCAGTGGACCTTATTATTTAATGCTTATAATGTGTCAGAGTATTCTGAAGACTGAAGTCTTCAAGGTCTTAGCTGACATTTACCTCATTTTTATAAATATTCATGGCTACACCTGTTTCTATGTTGCTGTCTCTCTGTCAGGAAGTGGGAGGGAATGAACCCCAAATCTGCAGGTTTTCTCACAGAAAACAATTAGAATGTATAATAGAGCAGCCTGAGATGTTTTTGATGATAGGGAGATGTTTCTGTTCATGTCAGAGCTTTAAGCAAGAAATGTTTGTCCACTGAAGGAGAGAAGATGCCAGCATTCTTTATACACTATCATTGGTCCTTAAACTGTCATATCCATCTGAGCTGAAATAATCAGTTGAGAAATTTTATATCTGTGTTAATTTGAGTTGGAAAATGCTTACAGAAATATTCTAGAAATTACCCCTTCCCCCCAAAAAAAAGATGAAAAAAATTAAAAGAGTACCTATTTCTTCCTGCTGCCATCTTCATTTGAGTCTGTAGTACTGCAACTTTCTCTTTGGAATACCTTCAGAAAATTAGCAAAATAATTCATTAGTACTGCAAGCAACTCATCATATTTTGGAGAAATTTTCACCTATTGTACTTAGTGACATCAGCTCACTGAAGAGATCCAGTTAGTGCTAGAAAAGGAATAGTTATGGCAAAGAAGGAAGAAAGGAATAGCAGAATATGCAGGGGAAGAGGAGGGAAGATGGACAAGAGTTTTTGTTGGTTGGTTTTATTTTTTTTTGGTATCAAATTGCATGTATGTATTTATTAGCTTTCAGAGAACTAAAATCAGTAAAAGGAAGGCTCTAGTAGAGCTATCACATGGCAGACTTGTGTGGCCCAAAGAAGAGATGAGATGAGGTAACTGAGGTGCTGCTCTTTCAGCATTGACTTCCTGTCCTATTCTTGTTTTTCTTGTCAAAAAGAGTATAATAGACTTGTCTTAAAATTGTGCAGTTGCATCATTTGCAAAAAAAAAAAAAAAAATTCAGAACTTCATGGAACAGATACTGTGCAAGTTATGTAGATTTAATCAAAAGCTAAGCCCTTCAAAGAGACAAGGCTGAATTTGGAAAAAACAACAAGTATCTGTTTCCTTTTGCCTTATAGGGGCAGAGACCTATTTTCTCTTATTTTTTCCTTAAAAAGCTGTCTTACCAAGGAGCAATGATTTAACTTGTCCTGAATATTGTGGTAAACTATCTCTAAGGATATGGTTGCTATTCTCTTTAAGGCTATCCTAAAGCTGCCACCTTCAAGCATTGTATGTCCCTTATAGAAATGAAATATGATGTTCTAAGGCAAACATTGTTCATGTCCCTGCTCACTGCAGGGGGGTGGACTAGATGATCTTTAAAATTGCTTCTAATCCAAACTGTTCTATGATTTTAAATATACCATTGTTTCATCAGCCCTGCAGAGACAACACATGTAAGGGGTGTCTGTTGTGTTTGGTGACAAGAGGATTAAATGTACTGCGTTTTTATAAATATTAATATACGTTTAAAAGTAAGTGGATAAAAAAATTAGTTCAGTTCCTTATCTTGGTCTTCTCAATTCACCAAATATTTGAAACATGGGAAAACTAGAAAAAGTTTTACATAATATTTATGACTGAGTAGCAGAAAGTTTAGTATAAAATATTTGTACACCTCTGTATGTGAAACTTGAGAGTTTGCTGCTCTTTGGTTTGTGGGGATTCTTTTTATTGTTTCTGTTGGTTTTTTGTTGTGGTTTTTGGGTATTTGGTTTGGGGTTTTTTTTGTGGGAGTGGGGAGTGGTTTTTTGGGTTTTGTTTTTGGGTTTTTTTTTTTGAAGCTTGAAGAGGCTTTTTTTGTGGTTTTGTGTGAAGTTCAAATCTGTCTAATTGTGAAACAAGTAGACATCCCACAGCTCTCTTTAAATATTATTTAATTACTACTTTTAAATAATTCATTGCTCTCCTCTCTACAGCTACATATTTCTGGAAATGGGCTGTAGTGTCATTGTTGTGTTCAGGAACATGTGAAGGCTGAAAGTTGTGTAAAAAAACTTCATGATGAAAGATCAAGGTTTGGTAAAGTTTTATAGGCATCTAGAGGAAAAAAAGAAGTTAAAACTCAAATTTGCCCAGTCTTGAAGCAGATGATGCATTATAAATGAAATGGTATCATAATCTTCTAGGAGTTATATGCATGTACATACATGTACTTCATAATAAACTAGAAAATAGCAATCACATGACTAATTTA
Organism: Scytalopus superciliaris; assembly: GCA_013400415.1. Taxonomy (NCBI): domain Eukaryota; kingdom Metazoa; phylum Chordata; class Aves; order Passeriformes; family Rhinocryptidae; genus Scytalopus; species Scytalopus superciliaris. The sequence goes on from VXBX01006138.1 coordinate 189,891, forward strand.
AAAGGTATATCTTAATTGTAATAGTTTCATTTAGTTATGTATTTAATTATCTTTCAGTAGGTCCCATCATAAAATTCAATTCCTTGCTAAGTAAAAAACCATTATTTTGAATGTATTTGAATGAGTAAACCTAGATTTGACAATAAAATACTTAAGCAAAAATTAATAAACTGTAAGTCTAGCAATTTCTAATGTGGTTTGAAAATTTTGTAATTGTTGTTTTTCATCTGACATACCTGTTCATATTAGCTTTTATTTACTACTCTTATCTCACTTTAATGTTTTTGTGTTCTATCAGTGTAATTTCACAAGAAGTTCACAAAACCAGCAATTCTGCAAAGGATTTGAGGACATCCTTCTTCATCGTTATTATAGATGTTGTTATTATTTTTTGAGATTGTGATATTTTTTTTACTTAAATCATAGGTGATATACACTGTCCTTGACTGTTTTACTGATCAGAGTGGTGATTTTTCTGTTTTGTTTTTATCTTCTCTGTTCTGTGACACAAGCAACAATAAAAAAACCATGGAATTATCTCTACTCAGGCTTCTCCAGCCACTTCGAGTGACTCTTCACATTTACAGTTCCTGCTAAGCTTCATTAAGACATTTTGGTCCCAATGCCGCTGTTCTACTTCAGGGACTCAGTGTAGTATTTTAAAATGCTTTGAGTTTTTCCGCTTCTATGTAATTTCTGATCCTTCATTCAATATAAGTGGAGTCATATTGCCCCCAGCAGGGAAAATGCAGAACATAGTTTTATTCCCTTATATCAAGCCCAAAGCACAGTGTTGGATTAGCAAATATATTTATATATATATGAAACATATAAATGTAACTTAGAAACAATTAATCTGAATTTAAAATATTTTAATAAGCACATTCATTTTTTCTTATCTTTTTGAAACTTTATTTGATCAGCATGCATAGCATAAAAAGTAAGTTATTTTGCTTTCTGAAATCTGTTTTCAGGGTTGGTCAAATATGTTTTTCAGTGGGTTTTTTTTAAGACTTGGTTTGATAAACTTTCTTTACGTATATACAAAATTCCTTTTTGTCACAGTGGGCAGAGTATTTTCAACAAATTTAAAAAAAAACAATACAAAACTGTAATATGGGGGGCAAGGGGGATTAGAATAAAATAATTTGTTCTATCAGGAGGAAGCAAAAATATTTTCATAGGGTATCATTTAGTAAAGAAAAGTGGATGGAACTGGTTTAGTTAAAAAAATAAACAACTTTAAAAATAAAGTTCACATGGATAAGCCCTCTGATATCACTTAATAACAAAGAAGTTCTGTCCCATTTTAGTTCTTAATAAGGAAGTTGCTGCCAAATATGAAAGAATGTCACTTTATAAGATTCATTAAAGCTTCTATGCCTTCTTTGGACTCTAAATATATTTAAGATACTTGATGTCTGATAAGGTATTTGAGATTAAACATTTCTTTCTATTAACATTAAAATAGCTGTGTTTGTCTGTAAATAAGACTTTTTAACTCTTCTTAGATTGCAGCCTAGATCTAAAAACTTACTTATGTATAGGTGACTGGACTGAAAACTTAGTGTACTTCATGTCAGGGTCATGCTGATTTTTGTCCTACTTGTTTGTGGTAACAGAGAGGAATAGCTTAGTCATTTCTGAGAAAGTACCTAAGAAGACTGCTGATTTTGCATGTTCAAGAATTTGATGACACTTTCTTTCAGACTACCTATAGTCACTGTGATTTAGTAGGTACTTCAGAGTTAGCACAGTGGTGGGATTTGTGCCTGCCTGTGTGTCTTACCACTTTACTGCTGTAAGCCTTGGAAAAAAAAATCATGATTTGAACATGTGCTGTTGGTGTGCTGAGGGGACAGCAATGGGGCTGAAAGCTTCTTGTAACTAAAACTACTCATATATTTTACTACTGGGTAGTTTGTGAATGTACTTTTCTATTTCATCATGGTATGTGGTCAGCTGGAGCATGTGCTAAGCCCAAACACCTGTTGTTCCCTGGAAAAAAGCCTAATGCACATTGTGTTCATTTAGGATTTGGTAGAGTGGGTTTATGCTGGGCATGTTCAAAAAGTAGAAGTAATTTATTCCAAATGCCTCTCTCAAGATCTCAGTAGCTTTTTAAGCTCCTATCAAAGTCAAGAACTTGAATTGCTTCATGCAACAGTTAAAAGAATGTGATTGGAAAGATGTGAAGCTGGAATGGCTTGTTTTGGTGGCTAATCCAGGTGAGGGATTCATTGCACTGCAACAAGTGTGGGAAAATACAGGAATCTGGTGATTTTAAAGTCATGATTTGTGCACAAAAGAACAATTGAATGGCAAGACTGTTGTAGAGTGTCTGCAAAATAATTGACAAGGAACTCACTTTCCATAATGTGCTTTTTGTTCTTCAAAAAGCTGAGACCTAATTCCACCTTATACCTGGTACTTGTCAGCATACAAATACTTGCACTTGAATTTGTTAGTGTTCTTTTGAACCTGTGTTTTGTGAAACAATAAGAATACACATTTAAAAGAGAAAATTGTCTCACAGAAGAGAATATTTAAATTTTACTTATCCTGTCTCTGGTTATAATGCTTGGAGTGAAACTGTTAAGCATTTATTTACACATGAATTAAGTGAGTTCCATTGCTAATATGAAAGACACTGATTTTTCCAAGTTTATAACCAGCCCCAAGGAACCAAATTATACACAGACTGTTACAGTTAGGTGCAACTTACTGTAAAACTTAATTTCTACAGTTACTGACTAAGCAAAACTTTCAAAGAGGTTTAACTACAGACAATATGAAATTGCACATACAAATTGTCTCTATGCAAATGCAACAAGCAAAAGTATATTAGTCTGGAAGTGCAAATTGGAAAGTTTTTAATCTAGTACTTGTCCAGTATTTCTTAATAGCACCTGGAAATGATAGAAAAATTGAAAAAGCCTCCACAATTTAGATGTATTTTACTGATTTGTACATGATAAAAGAAAAACAGAAGAGTAAATTTCAATTGTTATATTTTTCTTTCCTACAAAATAGGTAGAAAAAATAAAGCTAAATAAGCATGAATAGGCCTAATAAATATATATATATATAGGCCAAATAGATACTGTGCTGAACAGTGGAGCCTCTCAATTTGAGCTATTGTCATCATATATCAATTATTTGATGAGAGATTCTGAAATACAGTAAATCTTATTTCATAATACATTTCTAAGGATAGTAAGACATGCTATTAATTTCAGAGCAAAAAGGAGGGGACTCATGCTATACTGCATGATACTTAAAATAGGTTGCAAAAACTGGAGGAAAAGTTAATACCCATTTTCAGAATGTTAATCTAGAAAATACACTGATTTGTAAATATGCATGCAGTATGGGGTATTTTACACAGAAGCTTAATCACTGAAATGTTGTGGGTAAAGTATCTCAGATTTTTGAGACACTAAGATTTAGTAGAACAACCAGAGTTAGTGGCATGCTGAATTACTGAATGTTAAGAAATGTTAATCTTCCTAATTGAGTTGCAAAAAATAAACCCAAGCAACTGAAAAATGTTTGTCCTGAAGATTACTGTCATGCATAAAAGTGAACAGAATTGATTGAAATGTGTTTATCCTAACTTAGTAGATGGTATGGTTGACCTCTCTCAGCATCTGCTCTAAATATGATTGCAAAAGTGCTAGTAGCTGCTATTTGGCCCTGCAAAGGCTAGTTTCTGTGAACTCTGTTCTTTACTTGGAAGTGACACAGCAGAAAATTTGAGAAAATACTGAATTAGGCAAACAGCTCAGGTCAGATTTGTGCATGCAACTCTGATATATTTTATTTAAATCAAGTACTTGATGCTTTGTGAGTTTTCCTCAACTATGTTTTGTTGTGGTAGTTGTAAATCTTTTTGTTGAGAAATCAAATGTCCTGAAGTGATAAGTAACGCAACTTCAAAAAGCATACTTGAATTCCCAAAAAGTATGCTGGACCTTAACGTCTCCAAGAGCAATCATGTACTGCAATTCAGTTATTAAAATATTAAAAACAATTTTGACAAATTAATCACTTTGGAGAACTAATAGTTAGACAAGAACATATTTTAATTATAGTTTGAGAGTTATGACTGTACAAGACAATCTCCTGTACCTTCTAGATTGGCCAATTCCATTACATTCCTTAGCACCTAGTCTTTGCAATTCCTTGATCTTCAAATGTTTAAAGTAACAAACACTCCAAAGCCTATGAAAATTTTAGAGGTGCCCTGTATTTTTAAACCCATTTTAAAACCATAAAAATGAACAAACACAAACCAAAGCAAAAGGACAAAACACACACCACCGTGTTAACAACCCTGTCTTCTGTTCTTGGCAAGCTAGTCAAAGGGATTGTTCATCAGTAAGCATTCTAAGAATTTTAAATTCTACTTTTTGTATGTCAAATCAATTTGTGATAACACAGATGTTGTCTAGTTATATTGACATAATACACTTCACTGTCTGGATTATATTTGTCCAAATAATGACTTGACACCAAGAGGAGTTTGGTAATAGACAGTTGGATTTATATAATGATAAATAATTATATCTGTAAGATTTTCTTGTTCATGAATGCTAAGTAAGGAATCAGATTTTTTTGCCAGCCTGATCCTCCCACATGGCTGTTCATTACTTATGGTCTTAGGCCCCTTACTTCATGGTAGACATTATAGCTAGATGGGGCAGAGAATTCTACATAAACCTTCAGTGTCTCCTGTACAAATCCTTGAGGAAAAAAATCTAAAGTATAAAAAGCAGAGTTTCATGATTTGCTTTTGCAGAAACTGTGTAGTACTATTGTAAAAGGATTTACGCAAATAAAGTCTTAGACAAAAAGGAAAGTCTTGGCTTTCCTTACCAAATTATGTGCAGTTTTAATGAACCTTCAGCATTAGTGCAACTGCATCCTGACTTCACTGTATGTGAGTAGGTTTGGCTGTTAAATATAATCAAGAAAGTATTTTCCCTATGGAGTTAAACAAGAAAAACTTTCTAAAAAATAACTTGTGAAAGTATGAGTTGACTGAAATGTAATATATTGACTCATTGTACCTTGTGGAATCTAAAAAGGAAATGAAAGGGCAAAATACTCAAGCATATATTATTTATTGTGAATCAATGACATTAAATGAAAAAAAGGTTGTCTTAAATTCTCTGTCCTGTTCGTTCCCCCCAGGGAAACATGTATTGAGAAGCAGAACAACCCTCTTGATTTTTATTTTTTTTAAATCCAATTTCTTGACTTTTACCTGGAACTATAGGTTCTGAATATTTCTAAGACCTTAGAGGCTTCATTTAACAGAAGGATTTTAAAGTTTTATGGATATCATAGCAATATTCACAAATAAAATTGAATGTACTGTCCAGGTTTATTTGGATAAGATAGAAGGATAAAATATTTCCAGTAGTGAGAGACCAATTTTAAATATCTAAATGAGCATCATCCTAAAATGTTAGCCTGATATACAACACTCACTTGAAAAATATAGATCAAATTCAAACAGTGGTTTTAACAGTAATAACAATTGTATAATAAAGTAAAAATGTTTAGTAATATGGGGTTTTTGGGTTTTTTTTGGTTTTTGTTTTTTTTTTTTTTGTTTTTGTTTTTTGTTTTTTGTTTTGTTTTGTTGTTGTTTTGGTTTGGTTTTTTTATTCCTTTCATACATCTCTTCACCCTCTCATATTCTTTCTTTGCCACCCTTTCTGGTAAAGATTAGGGGTAAATAGTTACTTCTTAAATAAAAACAAACAAACAAAACACAAAACAAAAAAATCCCAGCCAACCAGACATTTTCTAAAAGAAATTTTACAGAAATTTGACCATTCTGTTATATCAAGAGAAAAGACTGATTTACTTAAATTGGTGCTTAAGCTACCTTAATCTCAGTCAATTCTCATTTTATTTGGGTCAGGACAATGAGAATACCCTGTGGAGGAAGCTGCATTTGTCAGTCCTCTTTAGCCAGTGGAAAAGTCACAACACAAAAAAGTCATGAGTAATGTGCTTATGGTGGGAGAAAATAAAATGAAAGGCAAGTTGTTGCTGAATCCAGCAAACAAAACATGGACTTACATCAGAACAGCATGGTTTTATTCCACATTACGTTGTCTTGTAGGGATATACTAAAACTTTGGGTTTGCTACTATAGTTGTCTATATGTGGAGAAAGAGAAATTATGGAGAGGGATTTTAATAAACATATAGTATAGGCAGTGGGTTAGACAAGACATTTAAGCCCATGTTTGTTTGTTCGTTTTTCATACAGTGAAAAGACTGCATAGAGAAAATGCTTATCCTGAGAATAGATACCCCAAAGTAACAGCTTTTTCCTGGCAATCTAAATAAATAAAATTATTAGCTCAAGTTAAGAGCTGGTTCTTTCAGCACAGCAGTGCTTTTGTATGGTCTTTTTTCCTCGTATCCAAGCAAGTCACTATCTTTCTTTTCTAAACTTCCAAGAAGCTATTTGATTTGGTTTTACTGTACTTTAATACACTTTTGAAGGATTGTTTAATGATGGAGCTAGGTCTGTTATATTGTAACAGATCTTTGATGACCATCTGTTTTACATGCTATTTTAAATTGCTCAAGTAGAATGAGTATCAGTAAAAGTACGTGAAGTGTTTATTAGTTTCTTTTGCCCTAGTTATATTTCACAGCAGTGGTGGTTTGCCTGATTAAGAGATTAATCTCCGAGAAAAATATATTTGAATGAGCATGAATTCCAAATGCTCAATGGTATCAGTAGATTATTTTTCATGTGATGGAGGAGGGTCTAATTATTTGTGCTTACTTTGATTTCTATATTATATATTACTTTTTGTATTATTGACAAAATGTGCTGCTGTGGTAGCAAACAGAAATTTATATTGCACGGAGGGGAAGAGGGAGATGCAGTCCAAAGAGAAAGTTATTATGAGGATTTTAAAGCATCATATAAGTTACATGATAGTTCCTGAAATGAAAGAGTCTACAGACATGATGACAGTATATGCTTTTAGAATTATAATTCATCTTGCAAAATGCTGTGAAATCTAGAACAAAATTTCAGCCTTTTTAATGCAGAAAACTTGATATGACTTCCTGTTTTCCCTTATCAGTATCTAGATACTTCCTTACATTGCCAGTTGTTTCTTTCAATACAACTGAGCAGAATGCTGCACTTGGGGTGTTTTTAATACTACAATATTGTTCACAATGGATGGTGCGTGTCACTGATGGCCCAGGGAAGTCTGAAAAGTACCCTGTAGCCTGCAGAGCTCCCAGGTCTCTGGACCAAAACTAGCAAGTTGGTATTCAGGCATAAAGGCTTTACTAAGGCTCTGAGGCATCAAATTAGTAACAGTAATTTATATTTGCATCTTAGTTGCCCTAGGAGACACTCTGATGCAATTTATTTAAACCTGCATGATCTTTTATTTCCTAGGGATAATATATGTAAAGAAAACAGCTCTTCCTTGTTTGGAGATAGATTTTTAACTTAATCCAAGGAAGTATTCTGTCTGTTTCTTAGATCTTCTGCATGGTGGGAACTCCTGAAGGAAAAATTTCTTTCTTACAATGCCCTTTCAGGATGAACTCCAGCAGCAACCAAACAAAAGCTATGTTCTGATTTATATAATAACATGTTGTAGAACATCTTGTCAGAGCAGAACCCATGTGAAGCAAGTTAACATTAAATCAGTATTTTACAGACTGTGTGTGTGGTTAAGTGGTAGAAGCAGCATGAGAAATACTTGTTGAGATACCGTCTCCCTGCCCCAGAACTAAAGAGCTGTGTCAGCACAGCCCTATGTATGCATTAATTACAAATAGGAATATGCTTCCAAATATGTTGAGGGGAGAGAATATAGAGAAGAGCTTGGGAGATGTGACATTATATCAGGTTGTGCAGTGTTGGCTAAATAAAAATCCTTGCTGAATCTATCATTCAAACTGCAATACAATCTCTGTGGAGTAGTTGGAAACCTTCAAATGTTGTAAGAAATATAGTTCCCTGCCTAATTTTATTAACTAGTGTTGAGAAGTGGGCTGTTCTTCTATTACAATACACAAACCCACTGAAAACCATTGTATCCAGTGTCTCCAAGCAATGGGGTCTATATTACTTCCTCTAGGAACAGGAAAGCTTTATGAAATAGAGCTGTGGAAAATGCAGTGCTGTGGCAATAGGCCCAGTGTGTCCCAAAAATCATTGAACTGACTGTTCAGCTTTGTTCAGCAAAATGAGGTGGTGTTGGGGTGTGTTTGTGTATCTCACTGATTGTTGAGGCATTTGTCTTGTCTGTCCTTCCTTTATCCTTGACTTCTTTTTTTCATTCTTAATGTTCTATACTGTGTGTGATGGGTGAAGGTGTTACTTTTTAATTTGATCGCTATTCTATATCAAACAGTGTTTACCACAGAATATAGAGACTTAATATTTAATATAATTAGCTGAAGCTTTATCTCAGAAGCTTGATGAGGAAGAGACCATGTTTTTCTAGTGTTGCCTGTGTTAGTTCTGCATTTAAAAATGC
>VXBX01006138.1:198454-221847 GCA_013400415.1 Scytalopus superciliaris
AAGCAAAACCAACTGTTATTTGAACGGGTTTAAAAACATCAGAAAACATATGGTTATGTGTTGTTTGCTGTGATCATGTTCTTACTTTTGCATGCTTATGGCATGGCAAGAGTAATACAAATGTAAGTCAGTGTATACACTAAATCAATTTCCTATGCATAAAAGGAATCTAAATTAAAATGGCAGATTGTGTAGTCAATACAGCATGTGACAAGTTGATGAATGGTAAATAAAGTCTAGTAAGAAACCCAATTAACTTCAAGTCTGCAAATTTGTTGAAGCAGTTGATCTGGCAAACAAAGTTATTGTCCCATCTTTGGAAAAGAAGAGATTAATCTGAAAATTGCCCAGATAAATATAACTTGTTATCTCTGATCTGTTTAAAGGGGAAAAAAAAAGAAAAGTATGTACTGTTACTCTAAGGAACTGGTTTATATATTTGAATTCGTAATGCTTTTCAGAGAGTTTCAGAAAAAAAAATAATCAAGCTTTTCTTAATCGACTTAGGATGAATACTTAGAGTTGCTAGCTAATCCTGCATTCCTTGAAATTAATTCTTAAATTAGAAGATCAGTGTCTAGACCTTCCTGTTCATTGAGGCATAGCAATGAGCACTTAAGAAGAAACTCCTTTTCTTTATATAGTAAGTGCCTACATATGTGGTCTGCCATCACTTAAATTTATTTTCTGTTTTGAACTTCAGCTGTTTCAGTTTGCTCAACAGAGCACAAACACACCATAAGTACAGTATCTGAAGCATTCCTCTCATTTATTACTGTAGCTGACTTTGCAATTGCTTTTCCTTTGGGGAATTCTTTTTCAAAGTGGTATAAATATTTATTCAAAGAGGGATCTTGTGTGCCACATCTTTCTATGGATACATAACACTAAGAAATGTATGCTATTCTTTTCAATTAGACATGAATCAATTTGAAAATTACCTTAGGAGTCTGTGGGGGAGGAGGGGGAAGACTCTACCTTTTAGAAATACATTAATTATTGTTGAAATATCAATTTGGTGAAAATCTATTTGTGTATTTTTACAGTATCAACAAAGCATGTATATATCTATATTTTTTTTTTAGTGGTAGCACCTGAAAAATACTGTGTTTTCAAATTTCTGCAATGTATAAGTCCTTTTTTGTCTTTAAATACAAGATGATTTGTTCTAATTAAAAAAAAAAAAAAAACCTAGCTGAAAGATGCAAATTGGTTGCAGATATTAAGTAATTAGTACCAGAAATGTTTTTCCTTAATGTTTTTAAATATTATATAACATCTGAGTCGATGACCCCCAAGGCATAACAATATCAGGCAAGCATTATACATTAAGTGTAGACATAATTTACATTTAGTGGTTTTTTTGTAGTTTAAAAATTATGGAGTTTGTATGTCACACAGACTGAGTGTTATAAAACCCCCTTTTGGTTTTAAACTGCCCTGAGTAAAAAAACTTATGGGAGGATGAGAATGAAAGGCTGACAAATTCTGCACTACTGAAAAATCAAACAAAACCCCCACCAAAACTCATATGCAAACACACAGCCACACCCTCAATATATAATGTTTATATAGTGGTACATTGAGCTAAGCAATACTAATGTATATGATGCTTAAAGTAAAAATATTAAACATCTGAGTTATGTTTCTTATAACTTCAACCTTGTTTTTAAATATAAAATTGTAAGAGGGATGATGACAAAATTAGATAAGTGATTGGAAAAGTATCTGAGGTTTGAGAATAAATACAACTTTCAAAGCATTACAGTAATTCACAGCTTCGTGATGTTAAAATGCTCTATGACAATGTGCTTTGGATTTTATGAATTTGACACATTTTTTCCTTTCCTGTAACTGAAAAAAATGCAACAAAGGTAGCCCTGAGAGGCTAAAAGTTGATGTACAATTGTCAAAAAACAATGCTGTTGCACAGGATATGCTCTAACAAAATGGCCAGTGCTTCCATTCAGTTGGTTTTTAGGTATTTTGGTACTTATATTGCAGTAAGTTGTAGTTATGAAAAAGTTTTATTCTCAATTTTAACCCTAAATCAAATAGTTATCATACGTTTCTCATTTACCCTTCTCCTTTTTACTTTAATTTTCAGCTTCAGAGCTAGTGTCTGCTGTTCAAGGCTCATGTACTATCCTGTGTCCAGAAGCCAAGTGATTCGATTGGCATCATTTCATAAATAGAGAGCTGCCACACTAGAAGTAATACTGGCCCATTTTATATGCTTTTCCTTTAAATTAAACTTTTTTAACACTGGTCAGGGGAAAAATATAAATATTCCTCCCAAGTTCGACAACAGGAAAACGTACAGCGTGCAGAAACTGAATCCCTAGATGTCTGACATTGCTCTGCTGCTATTTTCGTGTTTGTCAGCAGGTGGCGATGAAATGCAGTGTAGGAGCTTGGAGAAAGTCAGCCGAAGGAAGTGGGGGGACGGGGAGGAGAACCTTAGAAAGAATTTGTTTCTAGGCTGTAGGAGGCTTTGTTCTTGAGTACTTTTAGGTTAGGTTACAAAACTAGTTTTATTTCTATTCTGTTAGAAAATTGCGATAGCTATTGTTCAGTTGTTTTTTGAAGCCCATGAATAAAATATTTTTGTAAAATGCAAATCGCTGTCGTACGTGCACTGGTTTTGTGACAAATGTGACAAGGGACATACAGGAGACCTAGGTGAAAAATGAGAGGGGTCTCTGGGTTCGTGAACAGAATAGTTAAAGTAATAGGGACCATGAACTCATTCCTCTGATGCTTCCCACAAATCCATTTAGAAATTGTACCAGAAAACCACCAACACTATTCCTTCCCAGACTCAGGAGGGATGTACACAGTAAAAATGACAGAAAAACGATGCCATCTAGGGATTAATTTTCTTAGTGCTCTATCACTACTCTTCCTCTGGGTGTGGGCAGCACTTAAAAAGTGAGAAAAGTGAGCAACGTTTTTGACGTAATTTTGCCAATAAGTAACACTCCTGCCTTATTTGCTGCTTCTGGATGTTATATTTTGTAAAGTGTCAGTTCCATTGAAAAAAAGATGAGGAATTTAATTTCTTCTAAGTCTTGTCTTTATTTCTTACTGTAGTCCTGCTGTTTTCAAACTTTGTATGAGGTTAATGGAAATTAATCAAATAAGAGAAAGAGAGGTAAAGTATTTCCTCTTTTTGCCACTCTACATTTTTATATGATCTCATGTGTACTACATGAGAGTATTTTATTCAGTGGTAAGAGTGTGATCTTGTTATGCTGGGGTATGGGAACATAGCAGGGAGTATTGAATAGGATCTAAGGTTTATTGGCAGGAATGTGAAAGTAAATATCATTAGTGTGTGTTTGGTTTTTTTCTCATAAAATCATAAGTGGAGTGTCCTAGGTACTGTAAAATGTAGGTAATTTCTGTTTGGCATAAATTAATACCTGAAAAGTTCTTTCTGAATACTGAGATTCGTTGCATTTTGCTATAGTTGTTACGTGCTTTATTTGCTTCAAGTGCATTGCTTACAAATGACCAGGTCTGTTTCCTGTGGAGATTATGGCTTGCTCACTAGTCAATGCAAGCCTCTGACAATGCATGTGGTTACCTACTTTTATCTTCTGTTTTTCCAATAGCGGCAGTCTCAAAGGATAGATGACAACAGGTGGCTTTTACTGAGAATTAAGTTTTGTCTTGTGTAATTTAAACGGGTTTGTATTTGCCCAGCAAATGATTCTAGGTCCTTCACTGTTTCAGCAGTTTTAGCCTCCCTCATTTTGGAGTGTGGTAGCCTACAGGCATCAAATTGCCAACACTTTCTAGAAGGAAAGGAGTTCTCCAGTAATGAAGGTGAGTTTGTACAATCTGATGAAGCAACCATTCTTACACGTAGTTCATTTTCTCCTAATAAAGAGACTTCCATGTTCTGCTTACTTGGGATGAAATAGAATCTAAAAGTAAAAATTTTTAGAAATATTTAAAATGATTTCCCTATTTTCCTTTTTTCTAATATAGATTTTCTGTGAAGCTTTTCTGGACTTTTATCAGTCAGCTGCTGGCCAAACTGCTTTTGGATGCCAGTAGATGGCCACAACCGGACACTTCACACTACTTGTTTTGCTAAGAAATCCTCAACAGTATTTGTGAATATGTGATTGTTGTAAACCATTTGAGAAAAAAGCTTTTTTTTTTTTTTTTTTTTCCCCCAAAATATTTTTCAGTTTTGTTCTCAGGGACAGTTGGGGGCACTATGAACCATCTGAGATAAATGTCTAGAAAACAAAGGATTATTTAAAAAGATGTGACGATGAGAAAGCTATTAAGTGAAGATGAAGAAATATTAGGCATCTATAACTAAAATAATACATATTTGTAAAGAAGCTCCATAATTTATGATTCTTCAGAAAAAAATCATAACATTGTTATGTGTAAGCATTTGTTTAACTCATGATTCATTCTAGTAAATAGTTGAAAGACTGTGTATCAGCTCTCAACTATTATATCAATTACTATGTCATATTTGGAAAGGAACACATGAATGTCAGAAGAATTCTTACACCCCATTTTATACTTTAAAGAATTGTTAAAAACCCAGCTGCACATTAACCACACTTCTTAAGAAACACGTGTTATCTACTTTAGCACTCTTGACCTTATCATATGGTAATTTTCTAGCTTTTAAGAAGTAATTGTTGAGATTTTCAGAGGTACTCCCAGTTTCTTCCTAAGGTAGTTTTGCTCTCTTAAGTAGTTTTAAAATGATTTACTTCTAGTACTTTCCCTTTATATTTTATATGTTGATTGCTTACTGAATTCTTGCCTTGATGTATGAATAGTAAACAAAGTTATAGAAAGGTTTAAACTTACTTGGCATCAGTTTCTAAATTCAGACTATTTCATATGACAAATATGAGTTTCCTGATCTTTAATACATAAATTATTTAATGTGGTTAAAAATAAATACTTTACTACCTAACATATGTTGGAAATCCTTTGGGTTACCAGTGATTTCATTGAAAATTATTCTTCTGTTTACTTGGATGATTTATATATGAACTTTTACCTGGCAAGAAAGAAAATGTGTGTTTCTTTTAAGGCTTTTTGAAGAAGGCATCTCAGCCTTTAAAAAACAAACAAAACCCCCAAAAACACACAAAAACCCCCCAAAACCATAACAAACAAAGCCTTCACTGAGGTGATTGATAGTTAGGATTCTAACATATTTGAGAGTTCCTATTACTGCTTATTTGAAAATCTTCTTACATAAAGGTTAGAACCTGAACTCTCCCATTGGAGAGCAATATTTTCAATAAGCCCAGTCACTCACATGACAACATTTTCAGTGAGCCCAGTTAAAACCTTATAATCAGAAAATCATATAGGTTGAAAGGTATCGATGGATGCTGTTGGGAGGAAAGAGTTCAAAGCAAAAGAATGGTGAAGGATGATGGTCAGTTCGTTCAAGTGACCTTGCAGCTGGGAACGCCAAGGATTTAAGAATAACAGTGTGGAGAAACTACATACTATGACTGCTGCTGTTTGTCCTCTGTCTGTTTTGAGAAGTAAAATCTCTGTGTAGAGATAATGTAGGTGTTTGAAGAGACTTGGAGGCACTATTTATGCCCATGCTTGAACTCCCTGTTTTGGGAGAGAGGTCAAAGCTCAGAGATCATAAAAAGCACGGGAGACATCACAGTATGGTGATGTGTGAGCAGGCCCTTGATAAAACAGACCTGTGCAAAGCAGATCCGCTGCCCACTAGGATGGACTAAGCCTAATGGTGCCTGTGTTCCCACTTGTGTGTCTCTGCCTGTGTGTTGCTTTGGAATCCTTCAGTTAGTAAGGTAATGAGATAAATTTACTCTGCATTTCAGCTGTGGTTTTGGGATTGTTCTGGCTTCCTGCCTTTGTTGACTCACACAGGTGCCATATAGTGTAACCTTGTACTCAGAGCCAATTGTGGCAGGTTGCTCAGGGCTTTGCACAATTGGATTTTTGAATATCTCCAAGGATGGATGTTGCACAATCATCTTTTAGCAGCTGTTCCCTTACTAACTGCACTCCCTGTGAATAATCTTTTTTCTTTATTGAATTAAAATTTCCCATGTTCTAATGTGTGTCCGTAGCCTCACTCACTTCTGCTATGTGTTTCTGAGAAGCGCTTCACTTAATCTTCCCTATGAAGTTGTTAACATCAATAGTTTTTCCCCTCGGATAAGTTTGAAGTTTGATCAGCTTTGTTTCTCTCAACTTCTTGGTATGCGGTGCCCTTGACTGTCTTGGTAGTTCTGGTTGCACTTCTTTCATTAAGTGTACTGGTCACAGTACACATTTATTAATGAACATTAGAAGAGTGATCTTATATAAAAAATAAATAAAGCCCCTCACAACTAACAATAAAATCATGATTTTAAGTAAACACAGAAAGCAAGAACCACTCCTGTGCATTTAATAAAGACCAATAGATTAAATGATGCTTCAGTAAGGTTAGGAGTTCTGTGGGAGATTATAATTTGGATGATAAATCTGATATAGGTTTAAAGTGACCTCTGAGCAATTCAAGATAGGTAATAAGAAACATTAGGAAGTCTCACTATAGAGTATACTTTTAATCTCCTCTTTATTTAGCTTTAACTTCCAGCTGTTGAACTTAGTTTGGTGTCTTCCTTCTAATACAAGAGTTCTTGACTGCTTTAGTCACTGTTTTGATATTTTTCAAAATGCTTTCGAATTATCCAATAGAATTTTCAGAACTGCAAGTAAAAGCTTTTTAAAAAAAATATAGTTTAATTCTGTTATGTAACAATTCAGATTGGAATTGAAGTTAGGAAATGGCCAATAAAAGATTTCTTTCAACATATAATTATTAATTACTATTATAGGTAAAATTGGCAGGTGTGACTTGCAAAGGTTGTTTTCATAATTTCTCCTCAGTTACTACTTACAACTTTACTATCTAGCCTGTTCTTGGGCCAAATAATTGTTCCTCTATCTAAAATATATCCTCTTCCCAAAGACTTTTTTAAAATAATGTCTTTTCTGGCAACGTAGTTGAACCGGTCATGATAAACCGTCTTTCCAAATGTTGCAATTTCCATTTCTTATGGGTGGGGCAAATGTGATTTCCCCCCTGTATGTGACCCTTTGCAATAATGTATTCTTCTAGTTAGCTGTTTCTTAGATGCTAGATTCACTTTGCAACTCTGGCTCATCAACTGGTTTCTATTTGAAGCTAATTCCCCTTTCATCATTATTCACATCATGAAACCAATGCACACAACTGATTGTTTTGTGATATGGGTCTACTTGTTGCTTTCTCTTATTTTTTAAGGCATTTTCTTGTGCAGCATGGATGTTTGAAATGAGTTTTCTGTAAACATCCTTAGCTACTCTATTGTTGCTCTTTAGATCCCTCTTTCAAAACTTGGGTTTGGAATA
The DNA here is from genome assembly GCA_013400415.1 of Scytalopus superciliaris. NCBI lineage: Eukaryota > Metazoa > Chordata > Aves > Passeriformes > Rhinocryptidae > Scytalopus > Scytalopus superciliaris. The sequence goes on from VXBX01006138.1 coordinate 205,874, forward strand.
CTTAAAAAAACATGATAGTTGTTTTAGCTGTGTGTCTGCTAAAATCCATCCAACATGAGATAGAAAAGCTCCCAGTGGGAAGTGGCTAGAGGTTATGCATACCTACAGCTCTTGCTTAGGAAGCAGAATTTCCTCTTCCTTATAATCTGACCTAAGAGCTACACATCTTAAATGACAGCAGAGCCAGAGTATTTAGAGTGTCTCGTTGCTTCAAAGAATTGCACTTCTGGACAGAAGGAGAGTACTACAAAGAACATTCATCTTTCTTTGGAGGAAGTATATCTTTTTCCTATTGATTGTAGGGGAAGTCAAGGTAAACCACCTGTGCAAGTGGAGTGCTAAAGGTACTGTGATGTGTTCTCCAGGGTTAGTACTGATCTTTTTAATGTTTTACATTTTATTAATCATCTTTTAGCATTATGTCAAAATGTGTCTGATCTAAAAGTACATTTTAAAAAAAAGTTTTCTATAAAGAGTGATTATACCAACTTACTGAATTATTGGCTCTGTAAGATATCAGTATTTCTAAGCTCAGTTAATTCTTACAGTGTGAAAAGAAGAAACCTAGAGTCAACCTGCCCATCTGATTTACTTGAATTATTCATTAAATTTTAGAGAAAATTCTGTAGAATATCCAGGTACTTAGTGTAAAGCTATGTACAGGAAAAGTGCTTAGTCCTAAATGGAGTAAGCAACAGAACTGAAACGTGGAAAAGAAAAATGATTGAGCCTATAAAAAGTGAGTATAGGAGCCTCAAGAACCACCAAAGAAAGCCACTTACAGCTGGAGAGGTAAAAGCAAGACAAAAAGTGTGAAAGATATCAGTGATTGAAAATATGAACTGATAGGTATAAGTGGAATCATTGTTTGCCTGGTATTGTTAGTGTGAAACTGTTATATCTCAATGTTCTTCAAAGGTCCAAGTAAAATTATTACGTGTAGTCCCAAAGAACAGAAGGAAATGAGCTATAAAAGTGAATGATTTCTTTTAATCCTATATATTTAAACAGAGGTAAGAAAGATGTTAACTACATAGTTATTTCTATTTTTTTTAAAGTGCCGGTTGTATTTAAAGCTATTTTACAATGCTGTGAGCTTAACAGAATTTGATTAAAACAAGTCACTGAAGATATGGTATGTTTTATGGCAGTATCCTGTTGGCCATAAAGGCCAAAGAAGCTTGTATTAGTGTCTTCCAGATATCAATGTCTGAAAAATTCTTCATTGTAGTGTACTAGGTTTTTGTAGATTGGACATTACCTCACTGTAGTGGTATTTTTCCCTTAGAGACACTGTCTGCTAAATGCTGTGTATTTAGCATGTAAAGATGTAAAGATTGCAGCTGTATTTCAAATTGTTTTCTAATCTTTTTGCAGTTTTTATAAATTCGTATTGCAAAGAAAAATGTCTAGGTTATAGTTTAGATAAGAAATATTCTCTCATGTTCTTCAGATCCCTGAATCTTCTCTATAAGCATAATTGTGTTTTCTGATGGTTTTGTTCCTTATTTAAGTGGATTATTCACTTTTAGAACAAATAAACAAAAAAATGTCCAAAACCATCACCACCACCCCCAAAAGCCATACACAGTTATCACATTTAGCCAAACATAGTAAAAGATATTTAATTGCATTTAATAAGGGAACTTCTAGACAAATGTGGTCCCACAACTGATCAAAATTAATTGAAAATTGTGTCTATAAATAAAACCAGAACTTCAACTTTTACTGCATGTGAATTGTGATTACTCTTTAGCAATTAAATATGAAAAGGTAACACTCTAAATAGTGTTTTAAAACAACATGTTTAGAAGTTGTTTTAAAATAGTAATAAACAGGCCACTTTAAAAAAAAAAAAAAAAAAAAAACAAACAATTTGTTACCTTATGATTTGATTAAATGTTCCTGATACCTGAATAACAATAACAAAGTAGGGTTTTCTTTACTGCATCTACTAAATCTTGTCTTGACCAGTTCTTCCAATTCAGTTCCAGCTATGAGGTTATCATAATGCAGTATCAGTCTTGCAGAATTAATGAGGTTTCAAAGTCCTTAAAATCATTCTGGGCACAACTACATAACTCCTGAAAGCACCTCAGACCTTTTGAGTCTTGTTTTGCTTAGGAATTCCTAACTGGTTCATCCTTTTTGTACCGATGTTGCTCTGCTGATGTACAGAAATCTTCATATTTGTATAATTTTTATGTTGTTAGTTATCTGGTTTTCCTTTCTACCATTCATATGTCATGCATGTGCAAGATCACATACTGTTTTGGGTGATCAACAAGGCCATGATGTAACATGACTTTGTGTGCTTCTAGTTTTACCATAGTTGTATTTCCAAGAAGTAAATACAAAAGGCTAGGCACTACAATATTTCTTTTATACATAGTTCTTTCCCTGAGTAGTTCCCCATTCTATAATAGAGTTTTGTTTGCGTGCAGCGGAGAGGTTTTGATTATAAGAAAGGGATAGGGAGAGCTTCTGGGTCAATGCAAGCTCAAGTTCTGGGCCAGGTAAAACCACCTCAAGCTATGCAGCTGAACACTAATTCACAGTATGTTTTGGCTCTTCACTGTAACAAAGTTCCTTCTGCCCAGTGCTGTTTACATAGCTAGGGTTGTTCTTATGCTTTCCCCAACTCCTCTTTCCTTCAGTAGAAATATTTTTATAATTGTATTTAGGAGTGAGAGCTCTAGTGTACCCTCATGCTGGTTTTTGGAAAGAACACCTACAGGAGAACATAACTCATTCTCACAGGAGCCCCTCTGAGGTTTCCAGTAGACTGAAAAACAGAATACACAAAAAAAAAAAGAAACTAATTACTGCTCTAATTCAGCTGGACCACTTCAAAAATAGTGCAAACCTCTCAGGTTGTGCAGGAAACATGCTAGAAATGTCTGTAGTTTCAGCAGGAAAGAAAACACAGGGTACTGTTGCAGGATATTTGGGCAACTAAGGAATTCACTTTCAAGAAATAGAACCAGTTATTATTAACCACTCAATATTATGAAATCTATCACACTGTCTTTACCTTTTTTTTTTTTCAATTAGATGAGGATTTCATAAAATGTTGAGCAGTGTTTCTGAGAAAATACACATCCCTAGCTACTGTTGCAGAGTAAAGAAAGGAAAGAGGCCAATGCACCCCAAACATCAGCTTACAAGAGCAGCAGAATCATCAGTGATTTTTATTTCTTTTCAAAAGGAAAAGTGTTATTTCCTGACCAACTCTTAAAAGGAATTTTATAAAAGAAGCAGAACCATTGTGCACGTCCACTGGTAGATCACTTATAGAAACACCATGTTTTGTAGTCCTTTGTTACTGTATTGTTATCGTCCATAGAAGTCCCTGACAGCCACTCGGAAAGCGTGACAGTACAAAGGAGGAAATAAAGAAAGAAATAACTGTATTAAATTTGTCTACCCTTTAAATAAAGTTGCCATTTTCCCCACAATCTGTCACAAAGTAATTGTTTTGCTATCTAGCTGTAGCAAATTTTAACAGCAAGAAACTCATTATTTAAAGGGCTTTTAAATTTCATATTTTATCTCATTCAACAGTAATCTTTCAAATGCTATTTCTTTATTCTGCTAATACTACTGACTAAATTGCTAGCAATGTATTATTTCTCATTTGGGTTGATGTTCAATGCTGAAGAAAGTTGTAGTCCAACATGCTCTCATTTCTTGGTTTCGTGGCATTTTTAGCATAATATTCTTGAATACTTTTCACACAAATTGTCTCTGAGAGCTTAGCCTTTCTGTGAAAGGAGAGAACAAAAGGACTGAATGTTTTGGTACAGGGCTGTATTGAAAAGCAAACTTTCCTGCACTCAAGTTTGAAAATTTGGATTTTTTTTTTTCCCCTTTTTTCCTTTAAGGCTATGCATACCTTACCCAGGAAGTCTGCATTGTTGTGGAATGAAAGTAGAAATGGGAAAAGTGTGGATGGGTGGCACATGTCTGAGGCAACAGACTACTTTCTTCCTTTATATGTCATAGGAAAACAATAAGTGCAATTGAACCTGGCTGTCCTTATTCTTTCAAATTCTAAAATAAATGATAGTATTTTGTGCTATATATACAGTTGTATGTATATTTATGTCCACCTGGAAAAAAGATAGATTTAATAAAGTTATAATTTAATGCATGGGGATCTGTCTAGCGATGAACAGTACAAACATTATTCTCAGATCTTGGCTAAATATGTGTAAATACCTCCTCTAGTATTTCACACACTTGTAAAAGAAACACTTATTCAGCTATACATCTATCTTGTGTATTGTCTATTTTGGTGAGGTTTACAATCAATGTGTCTTTAAAAAGATAAATCCCCGATTTCTAGGTTAGGTCTCAGAATTATTAGAATTATATTGAGCTAAGTAAATGATACTTACTATTTGAAAATTCTTCTCTAATGACTTTTAGCTCCTGTTGAGAGTGAATGATTCTTTTTACTAAACTAAGATTTTTTGCACAATTTTATATACCATTCTATATGTATCTTATTTAGAAAGCAATTGAATAGCCTCATAGTATCATAATATATTTCCCATTAAACATTCACGTGATGAAGGATGACCTATACTTAAGCTTTGCTATTTTTTTGTTTGATGCAGCTATATGTATCTGTATTTTCAATGTCATCAATGTGCCTTTGTAACAAATAGAAAAACCTGTTCAAGCCATTAAATTTGCATTAAGACAACTTGTACCATGGTTAATCATTAGAAATATGTCGTGGGTTCGACCTTGGCAAAATGCCAAACCTCCCCAAGACCCGCACAGTCCCAGTGAACCCATCACAAAATATTTAGAGATTTTTTCAGACATTGAAGGCTTCATACCTTTTACATCATTAGCTATGGGTTACTGTCTCAGTAACAAGACATATTAATGTTTCAACCTCCTTTTCTTCCTTCATGTTGGCAATGAATGGATTCTTTCAAATACTCACTATCAGTCCTTTGAGAACTGAATAAGGCTCTGAAATGTGGTGTTCGTAAGGGTGTAAAAGCATTTTGAAGCTGCATAAGTCAAAAGGAAAAATTTAGAACTCAGTTCCTTGGAGTTTTTTAAATTCTTTTAAGTGAAATAAAAATTTGCTCTTAGTTAGTTTAGGTGGGGAGTTCTGTACTGAATTTTTCTGAGAAGTGTATTTTAAACAAATAACCTAGTGTTATTCTCAGGATGGGTTAACCTACCAGACTTTGGGTCAGAGAGGTCAGGAGACAATAAGCAAAGTTCTTGGATAACATTTATAGCCAAAATGGAACAAATTAACATTGTAGGACAACATTAACGTAAGGTTTAAAACTATTAATCAAAAAGGTTAAGTGATAGGTTAAGTGATAACCTTGTACCTTTTCTCCTTGGTTTAGGAAGAGAGTACATGCTGTAGCCTTTTTATGGCAAATTAGACACGGATGCCCTTTGCTGAAAGAACCAGTTTTTATCCAGACTTAGTTTAGCTTTCTGGATGATATTATTTGTCAACTTAATTGGGGAAAAAAACCCTGAATTATCACTGAGGCATAATTTACTTAGACCCTAATCTTGCTAGGATGTACAGTCTGATAATGTGTAGCTGCTCTGTTAGGTGATTGTTCCTGTAGTTTATGTTCAGGCAGTTTATATTGTGAACATGTGTCTGTAATGTAGCTCTGAAACCTTAGGCAAAATATGCTGCTGTATCAGCCCTTCAAGGTGACTTTCTTTCACGCTTTGGTGCTTCTTACATTTCCATTCGTCTATGTGCCATATCTCGCTTCATATCCAGCTGGATTACACAGAAATTGATCGTGATTTTTAAGATAGAGCCAAAACTCCCAGGAGATCATCTTTATGCAAATCACACACTCCAGAGGAGTGAATAGATGCTTAGAATAAAGGAAAAGTGGATAATTACCTTTTGGGTGGTAAATAATCATATGCCTAAAAGAAGACAGGAAAATAAGCACTGTGTGTGTTTGTCTTTGATATTTTTCTCTTTGATAGAATTTAGGATTCTTGGTATAGTGCTTAATATTTTGAGATAAATGTCATTTTACAGATAGAAGAATTTAATCTAGTTATATTTTCTTGCTCTGTTGCGCATCCTTCATTTGTTTCTCAAACTGTTTGTATATTGTATCTCTGTAAATGTGCTTTTCATTTGTGTGGTTGTGGTTGGTTTTGTTTTTTTAAGGAAAATCTATGTATTTCAAACTTAAAGCAGTATGAGATTGGAAAATTCTGCTTGTCAGATGAGAGTTTTTCTGGTTTGTTTGGTTTTATTTTTTTTTTAATGGTAGTGGTGATGGTGTGATTCTTTTGTTTTGTTTTGGGTTTTTTTTATTATTGTTTGTTTTTTGGTTTTTTAAAGAAGCAAAGCAGCCACAAAATATTTAATTTTGAAAGCTTAAGAAAAAAATTAATTATCAAATTATAACACTGACTATACTTCTAATAACAAAATGAAAAATATTAAAATTACTTTTTAAATTGATCTCCTGTTATAAAGGAACTATAAGGGATTTTGTGTAAACGAACTGTGGAATACTTGAATGATAGAATTTATAATTTGAGGCAGTTTCAAATAGATGCTTTAGATCATATATGTATATTTTAGCCTCAAAGGAAATGCTGTTGCTCTTTGCACTGACCATTCTTCAAGCGTGCGTGTGTGTGAGAAGTAGCAGTATTAAAGGTACAGATAGAAGTGAAGTGTGTAAGTCAACTGGTTTTAGTAGTTTGCAGTGAAAAATATAGTCCTGAGTCATGAAATAAAAAGTTATCAGTTGTCCATCCCTCTCCATATACCTAACACATATATATGTATTCCTAGTTTGATTACTTAGATTTAGAAGGATTATTTTTATTCTTCAAATTAAGAAAACAGTTCTTTTCAGAATCAGAATACTGTCTACTACTTAGAGAAGCTTGTTAATAAAGTATTTATGAAAACAAACTCCAGTCATCTGTATGAGTTCTAAACAAATCTTTGAAGTTGTAAGAATTTCACTGTGTGTTTTTTACTGTTTGTTGTTATACTACTATTCCTAGTTGGTTTTTGTTACTTTTGTTTACGTAAGGACAACTACAGAATTTTCAAATAGCTAGCTAGTATGACTTCATGTATAAGGCAGTTATACAGATTCTTTTGAAATGTAGAAAGGTACCTACATAAAGGGAAAAATAGATACCATTAATAAACTATATTTTTTTCTTTAGAGTATATGTTAAAAGATTTACCCCCCTAAAACTATTGTCAGTCTCTGCCTATAATGATAATGACATAAATCCTAACTTCCATGGTAGTTAAGGTTCCTCTTGATGGGTTTTGTGACCCACTAATAGTTAAGTTAATGAGCTTTTCAGTTCTCAGATCAAGAAACTCAGCTTTCATTTGTAAATATAGCATTACAGAATCACAGAATGGTTGAGGTTTGCAGAGATCTCTGAAGGTCATCTGAGTCTACATCCCTACTCAAGTAGGGCCATCTAGGGCAGGTTGCCCAGTACCATGTCCAGATGGCTTTGAGTATCTCCAACAATGGAGACCCCAGAACTCTTATGCTGAGGGATGTGTTCCAGTACTCAGTTCAGTACGCAGAGTGATAAAGTGCTTCCTTATGTTCAGAGGAACTCTCCTGTGTTTCATTTTGTGCATGTTGCCTCTAGTCCTGTCACTGAGTCCCACTGAAAAGAGTCTAGCTCTTTACACCCACTCTTCGGGTATTCAAACACACTAATGTGCTATCACTGAGCCTTCTCTTTCCCAGGTTGAAATCCCAGCTCTCTCAGCCTTTCTGTAATCATCTTGGATGATTATGAAAGTCCCTTAGCTATCTCTGTGGCCCTTGCTGGACTCTTAACAGTAGCTCTATATCTCTTTTTTGATTGGAAGCCCAGAACTGGACCCAGCACCTGAAAAGGGAAGGCTCACCTCTCTTGCCCTTCTGGCAATATGTGCCCTAATCTAGCCCAGGATCCCATTTGCCTTCTTTGAGGCAGGGGCATGTTGCTGGCTCATGTTCGGCAAGGCCCCCACAATAGGTATCTTCAGCTTTAAAATGTAAGTGAATTTGAATTTCCTGGATATTTTTCCTAAAATGTAATCAAGACTTACTTATCTGTAGTTTCTCCTTTGGTGAAAAACATATAAAATTGGTAGTTAGTACCTGTCAAGTTGTATCTTTTGGGATTCATGGCTCTTGGCTGTTAAATTTTGCCTTTATAGTAATTCCTGCTCTGTACTGCAATGTTAACTAGATTATTGTGTCAGCCATTATACGAAATTCAAGTTGTCTTTTATACAGATTAATATAATTTTCAAAGAATATTAAATGCAGTACAGTATCTATTTTACAAGATATCAGAAATAGTGTTTATTAGTTGTAGAATAGTTTCCAGAGCAGAAAGAGTAGAGCTACCATAAAAACTGAGCAAGTTCCATAAATCGTCAGCATGTGGAACCCTAGCTCATATTGATAAACACTTTACAGACAATCACATTGTACTGATCTGCTATTCAATGTAAAGAGGTTAATAGGGCAAAACTCCTAACTTCCAGTGCTTTTGGAACCACTGAAAAAAAAAGTGAGCAATTGTATCTCAATGATAAAATTATTGATAGAAAAGACAATTGCAAATATGTTACAATGGGTAATTAATCCACAATATAATGTGGCTGTACTGAAATTAGGTATGTAAGAATATTATCAATTTGTACTTTATAAATATTTGCAAAACACTGATTAAAATTATATTCAATACAGTGAACTTTACACTGCATGTTATGTCTTATATATATCCCAGGACCACCACCTCTGACAGACAGCTAGAATCACGTGTCTGGGTCGCAGGCCACTGTTGGCACACACCATGTAATTTTTCGTGAGTTCTTTGAGCAGCAGTGAAAAAACCAGTTTCTGGTCCTTGACTTTCCAGTTTCAGCCTCACCTTCTGATATCTTACATGTTCTATAAATACCTCTTACCAACATTCAGTGCCCCTTCCTATAGGATTGTGTACAATTTTTTACGTTCTAACCCTGTATTCTTACAAACATTTTTATGAGGAAAACGTAGTAGTTAAAAATAAGGAAAATGTTGGTCTTCCTTTCTGGATCTCCATCAACTGATCTAAAAGGGTACAGCCTTGAAGTCTGTGTGCAGTGTGTATTTCTTTTCTACAGTAGTTATCGCTTCATTTCCTGTGAGGGAGCAAAGATGTGATAAGATAAAAGAAATGAAGCTTTAAGCTATCTTTTTAATCCTCATTCCTAAGATTACTTTTAAGGAAGGTATTTTCTCCTGTCTCAAGGGATGGTTCAGTGTAACTTCTACTAACATTTATTTTGGAAAAATATGTTGTTTGTAGAGATTGCAAAAATAAGACTAACACAAAAATTCATATCACGCTGGTGGTTATGCAAAATAAAACAAATGTAATATATTTTGGTCAAACTTTTGTTCTCTAGAGAGAAAAAGTTTATTTCCTAGCAATTTCTTGTGCAATCTGAGTCTTTAAGTTTCATCTAAAGCAATATTTTTGACACGAAAAGGTCATCTGTTAGCCCATCAGTTATCTGGTGAGAAACAACATGAAGTTTATCCTATGTGTTTTTTAGTATGTTGCAGCTATTAACCAGAACAGGCCATTTCATAATGGGGAAGTTTAGGATCCCAAGCATCAGAATTATGTATCAGGGTCTTTAGACAGGAAAAGGTTGGATTAGAGAGTTGATACACAGCACAACTTTACCTTGTAAAGAAATGTCTTGAAAAATGGAAAAAAAAAAAAAAAAAATCACGATAAAAGCTGACAGAAATATGGAATTAAGGGCCAAGCAGGCACTCAAAAATCCCAAGTAAAGCAACTCCTTAATACCTGGAGTCAAACTCTGCTTTTGAGACTTTACAGGTATTTCCCTTTGTGGAAGCAACTATTAAAAGTAACTGGGTTTATATATTTTAAAATGACACTTTTATAAGTGTAGACTTTTGATTAATTGTTTTTATCAAACTTATATACTGCCAAATTCTATGTAACTGTTTCAAAGCATAATTTACTACTTTGAATAGAGTATGATCGAGATTTATCATGTTTGTCTTGTTACCTGAAGAGGGACATCGGAACTAAAATTTTTCACCTGGAAAGAAATATGGATGTGTCTTTTTGTTATATCAGGAGGACTTGTCCAAGAGAAGCTTCAGCTAATGACAAATCTTATCCTTTCAAAATTTATACCTTCCCTTTTAAATATTTCAAACTGAACTATCACATAGCTATAAAATTCTCCTATCAAATTCTTATTATTTTTTAAAAAGTCTTTCTAGTTAGGTGTCTGGAATCTAGCTTAAGTATATTATTTTTTATTTATCCAATATTTCATATTAAAAATATACAAATACACAAGGTTGTTTCTTTTATGGGAGAATAGTTTTTCTTTGCAGCAATTTTGTAAAATACTTTCATTATATAGAATTATATATAAAATACATTCATTAAATAGAAACTTGTCCTTTATCAAAAAGGAGAAACACAATATGGCAGCATGTGTGACTGAAGATTAAAACAGTGGCATAAAAAACACAGGAATAGTTACTGTAAGGAAACTACCGTATTACAGCTCAGGAAAAAACAAATAAAGGAAAAACTGCTAAAAAAATTGATTAGCAGTAGTTCAGAAACAGCGAAGGAAATTAGCATTATTTTACTGTATTCAATCCATAAAATCCTTTCTTTTATATCTCTAAAACTGCAGTCTGTAATGTGTGTGAAGGTATTGCAAATGTAAACTTTAACTGAAATTTAGAATTTGATGAAATTGATTTTGTCTTCTATTGGGTTCTTCATTAAGGCACGGTATTTGCTTTATATTTCTTCCCATCGATTGGACCACCAGCCATCTGTAATGAAAGATTATTTCAAATTTTAGAGTAATGCCTGCTTTTAGGAGTCTAGTTCATTCTTGTTCTGTTTCATCAGGTGTTTCACAATGATCTTCCTACTTCTTGTTGACTTGACGAACTTTTTCCTGTTTACAAAATGCAGTTGTTTTTGACAGTTTTTCTAAAAATAAAATTGTTTTAGTGGAACATTTTTAGACAAAAAAAAAAAAGAAAAAACTGAAAATAAATGAAATTGGTTTTTATAGGGCTTTTTTTTTTTTTTTTTTTTCCTGTTTGTTTGTTTCTCACTTTCACAGCCATCTAAGTGCTTGTTTATAACCATGTCAGGAAAACTATGGGAAACTTGGATGTGTCTTGTGTGCCAGGAGGAAGTCATCCTTACCAAGTATGGTAAATCTGTTATCTCCTTGCTAGAATCATTTATATAGTCTGACAGATAAGTATGTGAAGACAGAACGCTAATTATATAAACTGGTGATTGTCTTAAAAGGAAGAGCAGGAGGAGCTGAGTGGTGGAGGGGGAAGGGGCAGGGCTAAGGGATACATTCATTGCCCTGGTTCTGTACTTCCAAGGTGCATCTGATCTTTGTCAAAAAGGCAATGTCAGTGCCATGGATGTTTTTATGATTGCTTGTATCAAAGGATAAACAAGAGTTCTGAGGGAGTGTTGTGGTTTTTCTTCCTGTTAACACATTGAGCAAGCCAGCTTATTAATGATCCTTCTCTTTATGGGGAGTTCAAAAGGGACTGGAATTTGCAAGATGCATTTGGATGCTAGAGAACAAACAGAACTTGCACATGCATGATATGAGCAGCATGCAGATTTTGTCTTTCCTATATTCATGCTTTTAAGCACCAACTGGTTTTGTTATTTTAAAATTATTTTAAAAATCCTTGGATAGTTTTGTCTGATTTCTTTTGTGTATTGAAGTGTAAACATCCCTCCCAGCTAATCATGTTCAGCATTTTAAAACTTTGGCTGTTGTTTCAAGAGGTCACAAGGATTTTATGACTGCTTTAGAAATCCATGGGAGACTAAAGAAGCAACCTGTAAGTGGTTGTGCCTGGTGTTTGTATCAGTACATTGAAATGGTCCACCAGATATAATAAGGATTTAGCAAAAATGACAAATCTTTTGTTATCTCTAGATACATATTGTATTTGGTAATTATATATTGCACTGAAAGTCTTTTAAGAAGGTTAGTTGAGAGGCTGAGTTTTATTCCTAGCTGATGGTACTTGGATGTTAGGTCAAAAGGTCAGGAGACCACTGGACTCTTTCGGGGAAACAATCATACTGTCTCAATCATAACAAGAAACATAAAATGTAAAACTGCTGTATTTATCTAAATACATCTTATGTGTGAAATAGTTCTGACACTGCTTTTCTCCGGTGTCAGAATTTTTGCCTTCTTAACACAAGTAATGTAGACAATTTTTTCACATAGATTTGACAAGCGCAAACTTTCTGATCAGTGCATAGGATAGGTTTTGGTCTTAAATTCACATTTTAAGATATGTTCTTCAGCAACTTTTTTAGTTTCTCAGTTTTTGAGCATGTATCTTTAGATTGTGTCTTTAATTGTGCTAAGAAGTCTGTACTTGCATGCTAAATCTGTCTGGTTTTAAGTATGTCTTGGCTCCAGGAAGTAAGTGGAAGGTGGAATTGTTTAGGTAGATTAAGTTTTGTCATGCAGGAATCATTAACAAATAATAGTTTCACTCAAAGAAAAGAAGAGGGACAAAGAGCATAGGTTGAACGCAGGAGGGTTACCACACAACAGTCCATTGGATGAATTCAATGAAAGAATACATGTATATCCCTGCATTTAGATATTTGTCAATTTTCTTATAAAGAGGCTTAGTCCTTGCTAGAGGAAAACATATATCAAGGTGCTCAGTGTGTTGTGTTGCTTTTCAAAGGTGATGGGGAGAAAATGGAATTAAATATTTTTAAAAGCTTTGGATTTCTAAGACCATTACATTGAAAGTAATGTATTATTCTTAGAAGCCTTATGATATCATCTTTAGTTCATGAGAAATCACAAGTTTCCTCTGTGATTTGTTTGTATTCCTTAATAAATAATTAGTGAGACATTTCAACTTCAGAGGAAAAAAAACAAATTTGTTTTTGAATAAAAAAATTCCTTCATATTGGCATATATATTTTTTCAGTCTTAGAGGGCAGTTTCATTGAAAGTATAATCGTAACAAATATGTGGAATAAATTGCTTTCACCTCTATAGTAGCTAATAAACCCCCTTAACACCATGACAGCACTTAAATCTAGAATAGATTTGAAATAAGAAAATTAAATTGTGGTTTTTCCACCTTGGGAGATTTGGATAGACTTTGGAAGTTCCCAACAGATGAAGGTATTTTTCTGTTGATGGTTTTGCACTTATTTTGCTGCTGTGAATAATACTGTGTTCTAATAGATATTTGAGGTGAAACCCCACAGGCAAAAAACATGAAGGAACTCTCAGCAAGTAGTAAATTCAGTTGCTGAGTTACTATATTACTGTACTACTACATATGTCTGAATTTCACCTGAGCAGTTGTGTTTTCCTCTGTTTAGGGATGTAAATACACTGTTGCATCACTCCATTTAGAGATGTAAATAAGCTTGGTGTCATGTGTAAGGATGTTCTTTGCATGTGCCAAAGAACATTGGTCTGTATAGAGAGTACCTTGTTAGTTTTTATCAGATTTGGCATGAAACCTCTATACCTAGACTTTCTTTTCTAGCACATTTAGTGAGCATTAGCACTTGGTAGCTGTTCTGCTCCTTGCAGACAGTAATACAAAAATGCCCAAATATGGGGGTTTTGTTTGTTTTTAATGTAAATTGAGAATAATCTTGTTGCATGATTTCTTTTTGGTTTTAAACCTGTGTTTTGAGTAAAGTCATAGTTATTTGAATTTTACTATCTAGAAAGTGCAATTTCTAGTTTTGGTTTGTGACTTCTTGGAGTGTGATTGATCACAGCACTATTTTTCTTTAAAAACAAACAAAGAACCCCAAAACGAACAAACCAGCCCCCCCCCCAAAAAAAAAANTGACAGAACAGATTTTCTGTCATTATCTGTACATTTTCTTGGCCAAAATGTATTGTGTTTCATCTCAAGATGTAAATTACTAAAGTAGTATGCTCAATTACTAATTTATATTAGTAATTAACATTATACAAACATCATGCATTGCTCTTGGCAAACAACTGGGAGGGCAAAGTCCCTGCCTAGAAGAGCTTGCAGCTAAGAAAATACAGAATGGATATGATCTGCATACAATAATCTGATGGACTTATAAATACATATGTCTGTATGGGTCTAAAATGTGTGCAGCTATAGATGTTTACGACACTTCGCATTATGGTCACAATCTTGTAAAAATTATAGTTTTGGCCTAGGTACTTGTACATATTGACTCATAATAGAAGTTTTCCTATTGTAATTTCAGTCATATTGGTGTCAGGGACAGGGATTTTTTCCCAAGGAACATTCTATGAACTGGGCATATAACTAGAAAAAACTATATTGAATCTGAGGATTCTCCTTGTGATACCTTAAAAGGGCATGCATATTTATATATATTTTGCCTTTCTGATGTATTTTTCACATGCAGCCAACATGCTTTTGTAATAAATGGGTTTGTATTTCAGCCTGTTATCCTACCATCTACAACTTTGCATATATTTGTGTATATGCTTGCATGCACTATTTAATTTTCCAGTATATATAGTAGCATTCGTAGTCTTTAAGGGATTAAGTATTGTACACAAAGTAGTAACTCTCTTGGAAGTTCTATTTATAAGTTTGAGTTGATCATTTATAGTTCCATGCTTTCTCTACAAATGCTTTAAACCTTAAATTCAATTGTTCTAATGTGTTCATAAAGATTTTAGAGATCCTTATTTCAACAGTTCCATTAAAGTTATGGCCTTACCTCAAGCCACTCTCATGCCATGACTGTCTTTCCCTTTTTTTAACTCTTGTCTGCAGCTGTGGCTCATTTATCTTGTCCATTCCATGCTAGATGAGTTACACACCTTCAGAATGACTTCTTTGTGCAGTCCTCCCAATTTATAAATTAATATAGTCATATATATATAAAATGGTACCCTCCAATTAAAAAATATAAATTCCAAAACATTGTCTTTACATCATTTTGTTCCCATACATTTAGTTTTCTCCTCTGTTTCTTTTTCACTATTCTTTGGAGTCTTCTTGCAGTAACAAGAATTAACTCTGTCTTATGTCTTTGAGTTTTTACAGTTCATGTTCCTAGCCATGCCATCTCTGGGGCTGGAGCCTGGATGAGAACAAACTTACTTCGATATTTTGTGCTTATGATAAGACACAGTCACTGCAAGATATAGTTACTATAATTAGGCAAAGTCTCTGTTTTCTCCCAGTGACATATGAGTTGCAGCACTTGTATAGAGAGCTTCATACACTCTGGTCTTGTCCTTAGGTACCTGAAGACACTGCCTGTCTCCTGCATTCTACTGTACCCTTTACAAAATCTTTGTGAGAAATCTGACAGATTGCCTTTCTCCTGGAAAACCAGTACACGACAACTGCTTGAATTGCATCTCAAATCACAAGATACTGCATTTAGTGCGTTCCATTAGTCACAGCTTCTAATGACTCTGATCTACCAGAGAGTTTCTTCAGGGGAAGTCTCTTCTCCCCTGGTCCAATTGGGGTGTCAGAACTAAAGCCAGTTGCTACAATGGAGACAAAGATGCTCTGTGAACCATACAAACTCACTCAGCAGGCAATGAGTGTCAGCTATGTGATGGTACCTTGGGGCCCTTTTGACATGTGAAAAATTTGCTTTGGACTCTCTTTCTCCCATGCACAGCTGCTGAAGCCACTACTTTGCCTAGCTGGATGATAGTAGTTTTATTTTCGTATTTGCAAAGGCTCTCTACTGTCAATTCACTTTTTTTTTCCCCCCTTAAACTAGATTAAGTAATTATGGCAATCTTATTACTTGAGGTTTTTTTCTGCCCCTTCCCTCCCCCCCCCCCCCCCCCTCTTTTAAAAAATTATTTCTCTCTTTATTTT
>VXBX01006138.1:222356-234617 GCA_013400415.1 Scytalopus superciliaris
TGTCAGTTGCAGATAAAGGTGACTTGATGAGATGGAAAAAAATCAGCATTTGGTAGCAGATTGAAAGGTAAATTGATTTAAATTCTGTCCTTCAGAAGTGAAATGCTACAGCAGTCAAGATCAGGATGGCCTCAGACTAGACATGTCTGTGAGCAAGTCCAAATTCTGAACTATCCACACAGGTTTTATTTCTGATACCATTAAGAATCACCTTGTTCTCTCAATTGTTTTAAGTTTGCATCTACTATATTTATTTACCCTCAACTGCCTCTACTCCAAGGCTACCCTGATGCATCCTGCTTCCCACCCATGTCATGGTACCATGTTGCAGGTTCAAACTGCGAAGTGTTGGAGCTTCCTGGAATACAGAACAAAGAGCTGTAGCTGACTGAATAATACAAACACTGTTCAAATTTCCTGAATTTTGGTGCCTTGGGCAAACACCTTGTTTGTTTTTTTATTATTCTCCTTCAGGGTCTGCTTTGAAGGAACCAGTGCTATGCCAGGCATCAATTTATGAGGAGCAATGGTACTGCATGTCTTGGTGTATGTGAAGATTTTCTCAGTGATGAGAGGATCAGTCTTGAACTTAGAATGTTTCAAGGGCTAAACATGTGCATAAATCAGTGAAAGAATTTGTAATCAAGGCAAAAATAACAATGCAGAGTAACATTTGTTTTAATACCAGTTGAATGATAGAGAGAGTAGGCAAATATTTTGTTTATCTACACCAATGACCAAAGGCAAAACTTAGTACCTGAAGCATAGTTTTGATTTTTTTTTTTAACCTGAACAATTTGATATTAAAATAAAGATATTCTAAAGATAGCCAAAATAAAGGACATCAAAAGCAAAAAAAAAAAAAAAAAAAAAAAAAAAAAAAAAAAAAAAAAGAAAAGTCAAGGATCAGGAATAGGAATNAAACCAGAAAAATACCCCTCTACTTTGATTGCAAGTTGCAATATGTGAGGTTGAGGTATCTGCACATTTCTATAACCATGATAAACTCATTATTAGAATCTCAATGTAGTTAACTAAAAATTATTTACAGGTATTCTCCAGCTACAAAATTAGAGAAATCATCATAAGCTCTAAAATCCAGCTAAGAAACAGTGCATATTTGGATAGTTAGTCCATCTCGAGTCTATGTTTAATTACATTGTTGACTTGAACTTGGAAGTGCAAACTGAAGAACTGACATCCCCCTAAACTCATTTAATTACTAGCAGCCACTAAAATGTGTTCCATGGTAATTCCACTCCTGCCTGCAGCTTCAGGTTTTTCTTAGACTGACTCAGCCTGCATCCAGGTTAGCTGAATCAGTGAGGCAAATTAACACAAAAAAGAAGGAAGAAACAATAGAAAAAGGGAAAAAGGAGGGTAAAGGGAACAGTTTTATTGCTTTAGATTCCTGAACTAGTCCCAGTTCAGGAAAGATCTGGTGCTGATTCAGAGGGAAGCATATGGAAACAATATACAGAGCTCGCCTGTGTGTGTACCAGTGTAGCTGTAGTGTGAATTCTACTCTAGATTGTTTTAACTGTATTATGCTTACAGCATAGCTGCAATGCTGGCTGCAGCAGACGCATACAGATTCACCTGGGAAAAAAGATCACATTTCAATTCAGTTAATTTTCCAGCGCTTTTTTTAAAGGACCCACTTCTTTTACTAGATAGTGACTTGAGTTGACAGCACACTCTGGGTCTACACTTACAATGCTTAACACATGTTAAATCTTTTTTTCTGCTTCCCTGAAAAAGGAAATATATTTTGCCTGTATCATTAAGCATTGTAACACTGATATGCCCAGAAAGAAGTTGAATTTTCTTCTGTCAGTTACTAAGTCTGCATGCAAAGGATTTTGTTTCACTCCAGGTAAATGGTGCGTGGGGTCATACAACATAAACAGTAACCTTGAGCACTATTTGATATCACAGCAAAAGATTTCTTGAGAGAACAAGAAATCTTATAAATGATCTCCTGCATGTTGCTAATACTGGATTCCCTGCTAAGCCAGAGTAAACAGAAAGAATGTAAATACAACTGCAGAAGAGATCTCAGTACAAAATACAGCTTTAACATTTCATCAGAATCACAGTATACTTTCAGCATTAAGGACCACATTAGGTAAACTTACCATCTGTAAATTGAAAGGTATTCTATGGAAAACTGTGGTTAACATGTGTGAATTTTCATTCTTCATTTTTAAATTAAGAAAACAGCAGAGACTTAATAGCACGTATCTGATATTCTAGAAAGAAATAAATTTTGCTTTCATCCCATTTTCTTAATCATATTCTTTTCCCCAAATAAAGTTGATTTTACTAGTTAAGACTTTGTTCTCATTCATAGTGCAGAGATATTCCCATATTTTTTTTTCAGAGCTCTTTAATGGACTTTGTTTCCAATCTAAATGATTCATATGATTCTATGCATGTTTAGTACTCTGGAAATCAGGTCCATAATAGCTGCATCCCTCTGCACTGTTGATATTATTTTTTTAAATTCTTTGGGAGAGGTTGTGTAAAAGGAAATTATGAATTTAAACACTTCTCTGACAAAAATGCCACCAATTACAATGTTTTCACAGTTTGTATTAAAAGTCATAGCTATATTGTTATTTACTGTATTTTATACACACACATGTACAAATATATACAAAGATGCATGAGTCAAGCTGTGCAAATAATGAATTTTTGGTTCAGCTCACAAACAATGTGAAAGACCCAAAGAACCCTCAAATGATTTGTTCTTACTAAGTCAAACTTTTTCTTTCAAAATTTATGTTGAAGAGATAAGTTGGAAAATGGCCTTGTGTAGAAATAAGCCTCTTTTAAATTAAACAGTAATATATGTGAGGGGGCAGTGTTAGTTGCCTGTAATTCAGAGAAGGATGATGTTTCTGCAAGTAACAGAATTGAAGGTTTTAAAAGTGAGAAAAATGCAATTACATATCAGTCAGTTTTAATGAAATAAATAATTGGCAAAAAACTGTTGTACATTGTTAGGAAACAAAAAAATGAATAAGAGTCAAAATAGCTTTATCAAGAATAATTCATACCAAATTGTTTGTAGTTGAATTTGTTACAGAATAATGGGCCTTATGATTTGAACATGATGGTGGATGTCACATCTCTTAAGTTTATTAAAGCTGTTGATACTGTCTCAGATGAGATTCCTATAAGCAAGTAGGAGATGGCGGTTTAGATAAAACTAAGGTAAGGTAAGTGCAAAGCTGTTTGAGAAACAAGGTGTTTTCAGAAAGGTCAGATAGTACCTGCCTTCTAGTTAGATAGTATCTGCTCTTAGAAGGAATGTAGGTTACCAGATTGACTCCTTATAATCCCTTCTAGTCCAATTTTCTGTTTGTGTACAGTCCTGTCATACTGGTAATGAAATTAGTAATAAAAAAAACCCAAAAACCTGTAAAGACATATTTAAATGACTAAAGATATTCCAGTATTTTCTGGTAGCTCAAGAGAATGGAAAATCAAATTGTGTTTCTAGTTCTAAAATTAAATTTAGCTATAGTTACTAAAACTGTAACTTCCCTTCACCTTCCACCTATGCTGTAATTAGATTCACTGGCTGTTATGGCAGTGTAGGTTTTTCTCTGTAAGGCTTACACTGTGGAAAGATAGGTCAAACCTCACTAAATTCAAGGGAAAACACAAACCAAAAGATCCAGCAGAATATTTTATTACTTTTCCATTTCACCAAGAACTTAATCAGAATTTTTTGTAAAGTGTTATTTTTTGTATTAGACTAGAAAAAGGAAAGTCATGCATTGCATAGTATTGATTTTTAATTGAGAACAATGTTAATTTAGCTCTTTCATTATTCAGTACTTGTTCTGACATCCTTCATAGTTTTTCTAGTATTTTATTTTTTATTGATGGCATAGTTTATAAGTGCTGAATCGTTTGCCTGAGATATATATATATATTTATAGATAGATATCTCAGTAATCTTGACCATGAGATAAATGTCAAAACCAGTAAACTATATTAAAAAAAAAAAAGAAAAGAAAAGAAAAAAAAAAAGATGGAAAAGCAATTACTTGCTCTCAGATCTGCATAATGTTGTGACTGGAGTCTTGCACCTTTTGGCTTCTACCTTACTGTCCTCACTTTCCTGGAAGACATTAAAAAGAAATTTAGATGAGCACCAATGTTTAATTTTCCCTTTGCTAAGTTTCAGACTTCTTCACAAAGAGGTTCAGCTGCTGTGAGTAAGAAGGGAATATTAGATTTTTGATTGTCAGTTCCAAACACCAGAGGCCCAGGATTCTGCTAAATGACCCTTCTGAACTTTCATCATGCAAAAAGTGTTCAAGCTCTCCCTCGTGGCTGAAATGCACTTTTCACTACACTTGGGGTTTATTTTCAGGGTTTTAATAGAGCCATGACAGACATGGGCTTGTTTTATGGATCTATTTTATTTCAAATTAATTTGTCCAGTGATAGTTGTATATCTCTTCCTTTAGATGAACTGGTGGAATTTTCTTCATACTTTCATCAGCCTTTTGATGATTTGCACTTATGACTGCAAAACTGAAGTCCTTACAAGCTGTTCCTAAAAGGACAGAGTACCTAGCAACAGTGTAAGCTGTAGGCTCTTATCTTTAGTAATCACTGCCCTCCTTATCAATTTCTTAACATTTTCACCTCTTTGGTTCCAAAGTTTTGTACAAAGAATTCTTGCAGCTTTTTTAATTTGTTCCAACTCCCCTCAAAACAAGTAAACTTTTTTAAAATCATAATTTTCTGTTCCAGAGATGGATATCCTGAAACCAAATTATCAAATAAAATATTTAGGACACATTTTAATGCAGTACTATGTGTTTTCCCAATGTTTTCAAGATAAGTAAACTAATTGCTTTTACAATTTTTCATTTATTTCTCTAATGACTGCTACTATTTGACATCTCTAAATCAAACATGAGAATTAATCCTGAAAACTTTGTCATGGAAAATATTCCTCTTTTGCTAACTTTGTGCCGTTATTTAAGAAAAATGAGGATTTTTCAGTGCTGACTTTTCAAACTAAAAGGCCATCCTTGACTACATCTGTGAGCAAAATGTCAGAGGCTTCTTAGTGTCCTGTGAAGCTGTGAAATTCCATCCTACAAACAGTTCAAATTAAAATATCTCTAAATATGTATGCTATAATTTTAAATTGAATATACATAATTAAACCACTCTTGTAAGTATTTTTATAGTATTTCTCTGCTATTGCTGCTTTTTGCACTTGAAGAAAACAACATTTCCTAACACCAGCTGATTCTCTGAGTAGAAAACATATGTCCTAAAGTCTGTGTAATCTATCGAAGTATTTGATACTCTTAACCAACACTATTATATGTCTTCTAAGTGTAATATATTTCATTTGTATCATTAAAGAGTAGTGCTGCTTACTTTGAGAGGAGGAGAGGACCGTGAAGCTGTGCATACAATCCATGGTGGGGGAGTGTCTAGAATTGGGAAACAGCCTCACATCTTTCTCTGCAGGAAACCCTTTCTGGTTGTAAATGGTGTTTAATTCTTGCCATGAGGCACTCTTGATGTCCTAGTATGTAATAATCTTAGACTCCCATATTTGAAGATACTTTGTACTTTGAGTGGTATTTTAATTTTGTTGTCACCATTGTTATGCAGCAAGCTTTTCCACCTTCTTGATAGCATGTCCACCAAGTTAGACACTAAGACACTGCTTTATAGGCATTAAGATCCGATACTGAGAGATGCCTCTGTCCAAATTAAGCTGCAAACAAGACCATGTGATGAAGTCAATAGTACCAGTTTTATGTAGCAATAGAATGTGAGGTAGAGAGATAGAAATAAAAAAAAGAAAAAAAAAGAGAAGGGAGAGAGAGAAATAGATCAAGCAAAAAATGGTAACCACCCATAGATCCAGTGGCAGCCCACTGGTCTTTCACCCTGGACTTCTCAGTGGTGGGGGGGTCCAAGGTCATTCAAAACTTCTCCCTGTTTATATATTTTAGCACACAAAGAAATTAGTGCTCATTGGCTAAACAGTTCTCTTATCTCTTAGTTAAATGATTCCCTTGCTTCTAATGCTCATTAGTCCCATACTCAGTTTTTCTCTTCTTTTGAGCTTGTGGGTTTCTTGGGTCAGTGGTCTATGAGTTAGTGGTTGAGATCTCCCCCTGCCAGAATCACTTTTTACCCAGTCAGAGCTGATTTCAGCACAGTGGCTGAGTTGTTTTTCCTTGTGGCCCATAAATTCTGCATTCTTTGTGTCCATTATCAGTGACATTCTTCTCCCAAGCTTTGTTAACCTCTCTGTAGGTCTGAAATAATACCCAGACAATAGTGCCACCTCAAGTTCCAGCTGCAGTGGTGTGACTTACAGTCTATGTTTCAGGTGATATTTGGGACAGTGGTTGTTGGTGGTCACAGATGCCACCTGTCCCATAACTTGCGGTGATTTTTGTTTGAGTGGTTATATGTGTACAAGCAATTGCTTCTTTAAACAGTTTGCCACAGTAATTTTTTAAATACCCAATGCCTTACCCAGGATGAGGTAACTACAGCTTGCTGCCTCCAGGCCTGGAGTTAGCGCCATTCTGTCACTCCGTTCTGTGCTTATCTCATGGCAAGTCCTTCTGTGGCCTTAACAGTGTTTGAGATAGGAAGTCATGCTCTTTAAGTCCTTACAGTAGGCTGGGCTAAACACACATAAATTGCACAAGTCAAACTGCTTAAGAGCAGAATTACAAAATGCTAGAATGGACTGTTATTGTAAGTCTGTTCTTTTACTTTAATTAAAAATTTACAAAGCCTTTGTGAGCTATTTAGGCTGTTGGTAATAGGTATACAGGGGTGTTTGTGTGAGATGAGGAAGTTTGCTGTATGCAAGTCTAATAAACAATATGAAGCACCTATTCAGATGGCTTCATATGTTCACATATAGGTAATAGTTTACAACTCGCAGAAAGCGGCTTCAGGCATCTAACAAGGATCTAGGAAAGTATTGTAAAATTGCCATACAAATATGGAAAATGAGATTTCATACAAACTGAAACTGTGCTCAGCTGGATCACAAATTTCAATGGGTTAACTGTCTGGCTGTGTCTTTCACGTGAGAAGGACAAGCCTATTTAATAGAGAGCTTCAGCCCTGAAAAATTTGTCATGCATAACATAATATTGAAAAAAATACTCTCTTTCCTCTGAAAGCCTTCTGAACATATTGTTGAATGTTAGTTAAATAATTAAGTCTGCTCTACTATTATGAAAACTATGATATGAGTGCCAAACATTCTGCAAAAATGAATATATGTAGTGCCAAGTCTACCACGAAGAACGTTGTACTCTTACTAAAAGATTTTATCAACACAATAAATATCTTTCTTTCATTTTGAATGATTTCCAATGTCTGCTACTCTAGTTATTATGGCTAAATAGCAAAGGTTTAGTTTGCTTGTAGTTCCTTTATTATTAAAACTCTGAAACTCACTTAATCACTTCTTTCCCTACTAAACTGAAGTCTGGGAAAGGTAACAGTAAATCTGACTGATGAGTCAACCTGATCTTACTGGGACAGAGTTCAGATGGCAATATCTTTTTTTTTTTAATATCACATAGCTGCTTTTGGCTGTGGCATTTTCATTAAGCACAAATTTCCTTGAGCTGGGTCTTAGAGCTGTTGAAGAAAATAAAAGGAAGGATAAGATTTGATATCCAGCTGTGCGGGCAGAGCATTACTTTGCCATTTAGAGAAGTTCTTGTGACCTTACAGTGGAGTGTCATGTCCAAAAATTATGCTTTTGAATGTAAATTCATAATATAAAGCTTATGCTTTGACCATATTGAAGCCTTTGAATTTTGGGGCAGGACAACAAGTTCTCTCCTTTCCTAGTGTGTGCAGGAAAAGAGGTAGAAAAGGTATATTTTCCTCTGTTCCTACCAGAGCTGTCTGCTTAGGGGTTGACCTTACAGTGCACTGGATTCTATTTCCAGAATAAATGAGATTAGTGATAGAAAAGCAAAGACAATTTTATTTGCTGGTCTCTTATTAGGCTGTAAAGTCTTTGAACCGAAAATCTTTAGGGTTCTCCTGTTGCTTATGGAACTTATTTCATATTGTGAAGTTCATGTTGTGTGTGTTAGCAGTATATAAATTAAGGCATTGAGAAAATATGTAGAAACATCTGAAAAGACAGAGCAATGAAAAGCCTCACTAAAACCACTGAGATAGGAGTGCTGGCTAGCTACTTTTTCTGGTTAAAAAAGTAATGGCTATTATTTTTTACTTACCATTACTTGACATTAAAGTAGAAAAGAAGTCAAGTTCTCTGTTATTCTCCCTTCATCCAGTTAACAGGGAAAATTAATAGAGAAACAACATATAAGGAAGGGCACTACATATGCACTGCACATTTGAGATCTGTTAGTCCTGCCAAGAAATTAGAAGTGTACCCTTACAGACACTAAACAGTGCATACTACTCAACAACAACTTAAAATGAATAACACAGGTGTACCCTGGGGGGAAAGAAAAAAAAAGATTCTGTACCTGTGGGCTATATGCCCTTTCCACAGTGCACTTCGATGTGTGTTTTGTCTTTTTTTTATATACAGTCCTGTTGGGTAGTTAAAGACCAAATACGATTCCCCCTTATCTTTCTTTCCCTAAGGCTAAACAAACCCAGTTCTGTCAGCCGCTCCTTGTACATCATGCTCCAGCCACGTAATCATCCTGGTGGCTCACTGCTGGACTTTACAGAAGGCAAGCAGAAAATCAGAGGCTACTCCCAGTAGAAAGCAGAAAAATGCAAAAATCTTTCTGTAGGTTAACACAATAAGAAACTTTTACTGTTGTACATTGGGGCAAATAGAATTACCAGTCAAATGCCTGCATGTGTTTTCTATAAAACCTCAGAAATTTGAATAGGTGTGAATAGTGATTGTCTCAGTAAAATGTCAGACAAATTGGCTAAATCTTATGTTTTAATCTCAATAATTACGCAGTTTTTATGTAGAGTTATTAATGTTTTCAAACTTCAGATTGTAATGGACTTTTTAAATAAAGTCCATTGAGTTATGCAAAGTAGTTTGTCTTTGGTGTGGGTATATAAGGATATCATTCTCTGTTTGCCACATCAGTATCACTGAGAGATGTAGCAGTGAAGGGAACATACAGTGACATACAGCAAGAAGAGAGTACTTACAGTGTTATCTTCACATATAGGAGATGTACTGAGGAAAACTTGTGGTTATTCATGAGGATGTTTCTTAACACTTTGAAACCAAAAATATGTGACATTTATCAAATGCAGAATTCATGAGTCAGCAAAACATGCTGAAGTCTGTACCTGTGGTCTTGATTCTTCCTAAGTCTAAATAAATCCATTGTGAAAAATAGTGGTACCAAACTTTAAAAAAAAAAATTATATATTCACTACTTTTTTGCTTTTAATTTATTTTCCTTTGTATTATTTGCATAATTATGTGGATTAATCCATACAATTATAGTAATGGGTGTCTATCCAAGAACACTCAAGATATTTTAATCAAAATTATTCCATTTATTGAAACCAAAGAATGAGGAGCAGAAGAGGGGATGGAATAGATTCCTGAATTGTTATGTAACAAAGTGGCACAAGGTAATCAGTTTAATGACCATAGAAATGAATATAATTGATTCCAATTCATGAATT
Source organism: Scytalopus superciliaris (assembly GCA_013400415.1). Lineage (NCBI taxonomy): Eukaryota > Metazoa > Chordata > Aves > Passeriformes > Rhinocryptidae > Scytalopus > Scytalopus superciliaris. The sequence continues at coordinate 232,041 of VXBX01006138.1, forward strand.
GAGCTTAGTATTTTCCACTGGGAATGGAACTAAAAAACCCACAAAGCAAGCTTATAGACAAATGGATATTGACCTGAACAAAATAGGTTGCAGTTAGGCTTCATCTGCAAGTTTGTAAAGTTTGATAATCTTCTGCCTTTTTATTCATACACTTTTAATCCAATGTTAATAATCACCTGATAGCTAAATGCTGCATTGCAAGATGGTATATTTCATATTTAGCAGTAACTTAAAAAGTCATTACTATCAGAAGTATTATTTCTTCTTAGATACCCACAGGAATCTAATGAATAGAAGCACCTCAGAGGGGACAGTTTGGGTCTCTATTCATTTTCACCTTTATCAACATTCTAATGCTTACAAGATGAAGTAAGTCTCACACACCTCAAAGAGACTACTCTCCACCTTCAAAGGGTGATTATTTCTTATTTGAGCCTTCTATTTTTATGTTATCAATGTTTCCATCTGAATGAAGATCAGCATGTAGGCTTAGTTTGAATAATTTAAAAAACAGCCACTATTAATATTAACAAAAGAATCTGACTTGATCACCTTTGAGCTAACTTGAAACTTACTTTATTTATTAACTGAAGTCCTAGCAGAATTGTAAGTGTTCAGATTAATCATATAAATTGTTTTCTTTCCATGCTGTATTTGACTATTGAAACTGAGCCTTAAATTTGAGACAGTACTTTAGATTTAGACTCATTTAAAAAGATCTGATATATTTAGAAGAGTCAGTTAAATGATAAATAATTATCACCTGTCATCCACACTAGCTGTTTTATATCAAAGTAATACATAATTATGTTGTGGCAATTTTAATATAGTAATGATCTGGAAAGTTCTTTTTCAATACTCAAGATCAGTCCCCAGTCTGGCCAAGAAAGATGCAGGTTTTTCGTCAGATGGTTATAGTATATTACCTCAAAAATCAATAGGAACTGGAGTTTACACTAATAAATAGTATTTAGTAATGTAAAACTGAATGTTGGCAGGTAAGTGGCGTGGTTTCGCCCCAGCCAGCCATCAGGCACCACACAGCTGTTTGCTCACTCCCCCACCAGCAGGATCAGGGAGAGAATTCAAAGGCTGAAGGCTGGGATGCTTGAGATAAAGACAGCAAAAGTCACACACACAAGCAAACAAAACTAATTTCCTGCTTCTCATGGGCAGGCAGGTGTTCAGCCATCTTAAGGAGATCAGGGCCCCATCACACCCAACAGTTACCTGGGAACATAAACACCATCACTCCAGATGTTCATGCAGCTTATATACTGAACGTGATGTCATATGGTATGGAATATCCCTTTGGTCGGTTTGGGTCTCCTGTCCAAGTTGTGTCTCCTCCCACCACCCCGTGAACCCCCAACTTCCTTGCCAGCGTGGCAGTACAAAAAGCAGAAAAGGCTTTGGCTCTGTGTAATCACTGCTCAGCAATAACAAAAGCATCACTATATTAGTAATGCTGTGTTCAGCACAATCCGAAACACAGTCATTCCATCTACTGGGAAGAAAATTAACTCTATGCCAGCCCAAACCAACACAGTAAATAATGTATTATTCTTTTTTCACAACTTTGGTATCTTGAAGTATATACTTTTGCTTCACATGTAACACTGGATGATTCTTGATTTTGTATCTTATTGTGATAGGTTGGTTTGGGTTAGAAAGGACCTAAAAGACCACGTAGTTCCAACCCCACTGCTGCGGGCAGGGACAACTTCCATTGGACCAGGTTGCTCAAAGCTCTATCCAGCTTGGCTTTGCACACTTCCAGGGATGGGGCATCCATAACTACTCTGAACAACCTCTTCCAGTGCCTCAACACCCTCACAGTAAAAAATTTTGTCTTGATATCTAATCTAAACCTATTCAATTTCACTTTAAAGCCATTCCCACTTGTCCAGTCACTGTATATCATTGTAAATAATCTCTCTCCATCTTTCTTGTAGGCTTACTGGTTAGATTTTTTTTTTCTTTAAGGATCTAGAAATACAGGTTTATGACACAGTAGGTTTCAAATGTTTTAAGTTAAACATCAAGTTAGAAGTTAAACTGCTTTTAGTGTTGCTTTGATTTGATATCTTGAATATGCATTAGTAATGTATGGCTGCATATAGAATAACAACTATAGAATGCTGCCTGTAAAGCACTAATTACTCTCAGGTTCCATTATAATCAGCCATGCTGAACCCAGGGTAACTAGAGAAAAAAGTGTATTTCCTCTCCATGTATGGTAAGCAAATTCATTTTAAGTTCTATACTTTGCTTCAGAGGTAGAATTGCATAAAGCAAGTAAATTCCATTATCTATAAAAGTCTTAGTTAATATCTTTGTTTCCTAATAGAAAAGGGTTTAAGTTCTTTTGATGCAATTTACGTAATAATACAGACTTTCAATAAGAAAGTCTGGGAAAACATAAATAAGAAATAACTCCATGCCTAGAAGTATGTAGAACATAATTTATATGTAAAAAAATGTTAAATCAGAAGCTAGTTTAAAACAAACAAACAAACAAAACTCAACAAAACAAACACCCCCCCCCACCAATCAAAACAATACAACCAACATTCA
>VXBX01006138.1:234635-249516 GCA_013400415.1 Scytalopus superciliaris
CCAACCAAACAACTAAAAACTTACTGTTAGCAAGGGAATGTTCATAGGCAGAAAACAGCATCCTGACCAGTGCCTTCAGGTGTAACAGAAGTAGATACAGAACTGAGCTGAAGATTACTTTGTGCTTAAGTGTTTATTCTGTACAATGTATCATATATTTTGATTGTATATTGGATAATATGTTTCTCATTTTGGTTTATTTATTACTAAAAGTAATATATCATCTTTTATGTCTTAGAAATAGTTGGAAAATTTTAGTCCTGAAAAACACAGGATATAGTAAAACATGTAAGGAGCCAGCCATTTGATTGGAGGAAATTGAAATAAGATTGTAAAAGACACAAAACTGGAACTTCATATATGATTTACTCATCCTCGTTAATGAGGCTTAGAAATTATCTCATTTTATAGTCTAGTGAGACAACAGAGCAATATCCAGAATTTCAGATATAAATATAGGAGTAAAAATGTATTTGCTTTAAAGCAAGCCTGCTGGATGGGAATAGCCATTACAGTCAACAATGAGGCAATGAATCTGTGCCTAAAGCAGCTTAGTAAGGCTTTTCATAACTTTTTGTCTGCATAGTAAAGAGTAAATTTGCAGGAACATCCACAGAGATTTAAATTAATTTCAGAAAGAAAATTATTACATTAATTTGTTTTCTACAAATATAATTTTGAATTAGTTATTCAGTATGGGTTTTCCCAGTTGCCTTTAATAAAATGATAGAGATGGGCTTATGGGGAGAATCTTAATTGTTCAGCTTTCCGTTTCTGTTTGACTCATTTTCAAACTTAGTTATTAGTGGGAAATAGCTGAAGTAAATGAATGTTTGTGAACTGTAGTGCCTGATTATAAGCTTTTACTTGGGCTTATTCAGAGGAAGTAGATATTTAAGAACACAAAACATTTTAGTTTTGTTCAAAGGAGTGTCTTCCACAGAGCTCTATTTTAGAAAGAATTTCACTATGTGTAGTGTTGCATAGTCATGATTTAAAATTTATAATTCTTTTGACCTTAAGAGCATAGTGTGTTAATTTAAAACAGCATGTTGCAGCTTGTCTTCCTGTGACTCAGTTGCAACTAATAGTGCTTAATATTTTTGTATAGTATTTCTCTATTACAGTGTTTAAAATGTGTAGAGCTCATGGTACAGAGGAGAGTAAATGAAAACTGGTCAGCTGTCAAATACAAAGGAAGAATCAGGATGATTATAAAAAGATTATTTTTCATTAATAACTTCTACTAAGATTATTATACAGACCACTGATAAGATAATTTCTTATCTTTTTGCAGGATTGAAAGTTAATTCATTTGCTTTCTGAGGAAACTGTTTCTGTAAAGGTAGTGTTTGTACAGTTGAACGCAGATAGGGAAAAATCAAACTCGGCATGGAGAAAATTATGGTATCAGTACAATATAACAGTATTCCTAGGATTGAAAAATGGTCATATAAAGCTATTACTGTAATTCTACCTGTGAGTTCAAATTTTTAGGTATAGAAAGAAAATGTAATTATTGTATTATTCATCTGCTATGAATTCATGTTACTAATGGTACTGATTTATCATAAAAAGTTATAGATAGAAGTTTATTTCAAATAAGATTTACCAGACAGATTATAACAAAAGTTATAATAGCAATAATTTATAAATGGTCTTTTATTTCATTCTGTTTTCCTGACATGACTGTTCAGAACAGCACTGCACACTTTCAGCCAAGCTTTACAGACTTTTGTACAAAGAATGTACACTTTTGCACTGTTTCTAAGTCAGGCTTGAGCAGGCAAATCACTTTATGTGATTTGAAACCTGCTTTGTCTCCTTCCATTCCCACTAAAGAAAGAAGGAAAAGAGATCTTGTGCTCTGTGCTAAGTAATTTCAAATGCCTGAAAGACAGACAGTGCAAAGTGTGCACTCTCAGTTACTTCTTGATAACCCAATGGGAGGATACCCACCTGGGATGTAATCTGGACTGGTACTTGTTTTTGCTGTTAATCTTTGTCAAAAACAAGAAAAACAAACAAAAAGAAACCTATCTACTGGAACTAGATTACTCTTATCCATATCGTATGTTCCACATTCCCATTCTCCATTTAGCTGAAACATTTATGTCAAGTTTCTTTGAGATTCAGCAGATGATCTCAGTGTTCAGGTGAGATTAGCTTTTTTCAGCAGTATGGTACACAAAACCTGCTGTTTCTAGCTTCAGAGGCTTGCTAGGCAAGTTTTGTGGTGTATGGACTATGAAAAATGTGTCTTGATGGCTGTTGAGGAATACATTCGGTGCAGGGAGCGCGATGTGCAGCTCAGGGCGAGCTGCAGGTTGAGCTCCGGGTGGGAAGAGCCCTGTGAACTGCCGACCCTTTGACTAACAGAGGGCCCGGCAACCTGTGGCCCAGCCAGGGGAGAGAGACCCAGCAGGAGGTGAGGACTCCCAGACTTCTGCTCTCTTAGACTGTGAGTGTAAAATCCCCAAGGCTTCCTTTGTTTGAGGCTCTTCCTCAGAGGCACCATCTCAAGCTGTTATTTTGTTATTTTAGTTATTGCACCAAGATTAAATTATTGTAAGGATCAGTACGAGACTCTGCTATGGGGAACCTGGTCTGACTGAGTTTGGGGGGTGTATAGCTGCAAAGGGACCTCAGTTCTAGCTCAGGTGGAAGGAGAGTGACTGCCAAAGTGGCTTCTGGATGGTCAGACAAGGAAGTTTCCTTAAGAGTGACTGGTTTTTCCCACCCTGAATATTTTGCATCTTAAAAGCCTAAAATATACCTTTTGGACAGGTACTGAAATGTATCTTAGAAAGCGAGTAATTGTTTGCAATTAAAGCCACAAGATTTTAAAATTAACTTATCATACATAACTCAATAGTGAAACAAAAATATTTTTCATATTATTTTTCATATGTGTCAATAATAAATGAAATTAAGTTTTGAAGAAGTTGAAGAATTGCTGTGAACTGTATATAGTTTGTCAGTTAAGGTTCATGTTACTCAGATAACCTAGAAGTGTTTGGGGGGGTATTAACCTGGTCTGAGCAACTGAACAGAAATTAAATAAGTGGCGGTACAGTAATTATACAAGGGTTTTGTTTTGTTTTTTTTTTTTCCTTGTAGATTATTTTGGCTTGGACATATAAAAATTATCTCTGCAAGAAATAGAATATGCAACATAATCTATAAAGTGACCATTAGAGCTTATTGTTTGTTTTTGGTTTTTCTCCTTAGGTGCACTGCCCATATTTGTTATTCCCTTTGTTTTTTTGGTACTATAGCACAAATGAGGGGTTTCTAGTATGAGTGTTGAATAAAATTGTTCATATTTGTGTGCTGTTCTAGGTGAACAACACACATGCATATGTCTGAACATTACTGTATGCAGAGATGTGCTGGTGGTTATCATCCATTACATACTTTTGATAGTATTTGAGTTATTAATTTATCAAAAAGTATGAAAGCCCCATCTATTATATATATTACTATTGTATTGTTGCGCTATGTATTTATGGAATTCTAAATTTTGGAGGGAGAGATTGCAATGCTATTTTAACTTTTGATATAGCCAATCATTTTACCATAAAAGGCAGTCAAGTTGGTGATGTGATATGCCTTTGGTTCAAATATATGTTGACTGTTCCCAATTATCTTCCTGACCTTCATTTAGAAATGGATTCCAAGATGTGCTTTGTAATCTTTCCAGGCACTGATTTTTCTGTTCAAAGCTGATGATAAATACATCAGTAGAGCAGTCATTCTCAAAATCAATATGTGCTACCTTGAAAATCTAGTTCCTGTCGTAGTATTTGCATATATTACATTGCTTGCAGTATATTAGCTAACTTTGTTCTGCTGATTTGTAGGACAATAGTGAGAGAACATATTTAGTCTTTCGAGGAAAGATGTAATAGTTTAGTTCCAGCCTCTGTGTAGTTGGGACTGATAAAGCTTAATTCTCAATTACATTTAGGGCAGATTATCAGATGAAGGTCTTTACACAGATAGGAAATAAAGCTTCAAAAGGAAGGGGAATAAACCCATTATCATGGCAAAGGTTACTGCTACTCTAATTCTAGGTCATATTCACTAGGAACACCTCGTTCAATAATACTTAATTCAAATCAAGATGCTGAAGGAGAATTACGTATTGAGAGAGTTCATTAGGAGTTTTTAAAATAAGCTGAATAAATGTGCCTCAAAATGTATTTCACGAAGCTGTTAAAGTATTTAAATTAGATCTGTAAAGTATTATGAAAAATCCACAAGGGATGCACAATTAGTTGAATAAGCTGTTCAAGGCCGTGAGCTATTTAGCATTTATTTACAGTGCTTTCTTGTATACTGTTTACGCAAAACAGGTGAATGGCAAAAAAAAAAAAAANGCAAAGCTTCAGAGAAATTAAGCAGAGATGAGGGCTGAAATAATGACAACAAAAAGTAGTCCCCTCATAATTAGTTTTCCAGTCTTTGACAACACATTATGAATATACCACTGAAGTAATTAAATATAGGACAAATGATTATTTAATGTAAGTGTGTTTTGTAAAGCATATCATTTATTGGCCTTTTGAGTTAGCCCATTTGTAATCCCTCTGTCTGTTCCTGAAATGTACACTGGCCTTTCTGAATCAACAGCAATATATAAATGTAATTGTTATAATGGCTTTATTGGGAGCATTGCTATCTATAACTACACACCATTTTAAGAGAGCTATTTTCATTTTTGCATACTTCATGCATTTAAGTGGGCCAGATATATATTTGCAATAGTTGATGTACGGTGCATGTATTATATTTGTCTTATGAAGGTTGTAGTGGGTGTAGGAGCCTTGCTACTTTCCTGCTCTCTCACACTTCTGATAGGTTTGCAACTGAAGTTCTATCTACACATATTTTGTATGATATTGTAACATGAGTAGGCATAACCAAACTAACCTTGTGGCAGTTAACTTATGCAATGTAGCACAGGGTGCTACAGGGTTCAGCTGTCTTTTAATATTGATTGTCCTTGCTAGGACAGTATGCCATATACTGTGTTCCCACCTTTTTTCAGCCTTTACTACCAAGCTAACTAGGAAAAGGCCAGGTTTTATGCCTACCTACCTGGAGTCATACATGCTAAATCTAATAGAGTCATAGCTTGAGACATTTTCTCTGATTTTTGTTCACACCTGTCCACCTTTTCTTATCCATGGTACCATAATACACTGTTAGAGCTTGGGTACTTTAATTACATCCATCATAGCATTCATAGTACTAGCTGTTTCTCAAAGACAGAACAGCTGAAAAGATATTAAACTGTGAAGTCCAAAGGTCTAGTGTCAATTTTGCATCCTGTAAATGTATTTTTGCAATTGTTTTTAGTGAGATATACCTATTTTTCCCATAGCTGTTACTAACTAATGGTCTATGTGAGCAGACTTAAAAGCAAAACCAACAGAGCTTGTAGTGTAAAATCTCTTCCTAGAGATTAGTCACTATTAACAGATTATCAACAAAATGCATCTGAAGACTTTCCCTGGGCCAGACTGTACCTACACTTCTCTAGTAAGATGGTTGTTCTAATCTTAAAATCCTGTCATTCCCTGGGGAGCCACTCCTTCTCTCTTTCATGCAATAGAGGTAGCAATCCACCTGTCTCAGTGAATCAGCAGTATCCACTTAACCTCTTCTCAGCAGGATAAGCACCTGCTAACAGCATGGGGTATTGCTGTGAAAATTATGAGCCTGCTAGCTTATATGTTAACAGTGATTAATATTTGGTATTACAGTTTCAATATGTTGGAGGCATTGCAGCTATTGAGAAACTGCCTTAACCCCAGCTGCTGTTCCTACAGAGATCACGCTCACTTAGAAGATGCAGTCATGGACTACTTCCACCAAGAAAGGAAATGGAAACCTCCTTCAGGGCTTAGGCAACAGAAGGATGGATAAAATATTGGGTTTTATTTAAAAAAACCCCAACATTAAAGACAGGATTCAAATTTACATACTGTTTTTGTGAAACATCAAAAGATAGGGGCTTCATGTTTTCTGAAGTGTGTGTGGAAAAGGGGGCATTAATACCTGTCTACTTTTGCACAGATGGAAGTTTTGTGATACTCCAGGGAAATACTTACTTTACATTCAGGAATACAAACACACTAAGATAATGACAACAATAGTGTTCTCTGTTTTCATCATAATTATTCATTTTCCTACATTAAAAGACAGCATTGCTGTTTCCTTGTCTTATATAAATGCATCAGGTGCCTGGACAGTCTTGGTCATTATTTTATAAATTAGTTGCATATTGCCACTGATCAACCCATTTTTTAGGAACAATCAGTTTGGCCAAACAGGTTCCATACTATATGTAGGAAGCAGAAGCCATGAAAATATATCAAAAATTTGTTTTTTCCTTAACCTTTAGGCTAATACTGTGAGCCCTTCTACTGGGATTTTAATATCTGCATCTGCAAATATTATCAAACGTTACAGGAAAACTGCAAAACTTGAATTGTATCTGCCTTTATTACATCTAAAAAAAAAGATAGAATTATGGTTTAATCAAACTACAAAATTATTTTATTGATTTGATGTGGATGCCTTAAGAGGACTTTACTTCAAACAAAAAGAAAATATTAATAAATTTTTACATTTTAATTTTTATAGCAAACTACTACTCATATTTTTTCCACACCTTTATCTGTTACAAATAAGTGCAACTCCATTAGTATTTGTTATCTTTTTTGTATGTATGATACACCAGAATGCAATATTCATTCATTTTCACTTTGGTTTCTTCCCCATTTTTATTTGTGTCATTGATTTCTGTAGTGCTAGGCAGTCTGTATCACCTCTTCTCATCCTTCCTTACGTCTTCATATTTTGGGAACATTGTAACTAGAAATAAAGTCTTATTATCTTGAATATTCTCTAAGCATTATTAAAAAAAATCACTATTTAATTGAATATCTGTCTATTTTAAATGATAAAAAAATGTTCAGTTGAATTACTACTTTCTCCTTACAAAAAAGCCCTACTTCCATATTAATCAGAGAGAACATTTTTAAATATTATTGCATATTTTAAAAGGTCATCATGCACCAACTTTGAACTGTGGCAGGATAATTTTGTTTTTCTTATGAATCTCCATTCCAGATTTGGTTGGTGACCAGAATGATACTAACATATCTGATAACTAACATTGCCTGGCACTTCTGACATGGATATTTTCTTTGATTGTCAGTCTAGAAGTATGCCCCTCCTTTTAGTGGGTTTTGTAGGTTTGGGGTGTTGCAATGTGAAGAAATAACACTAAATATATCATAGTTTTAATAAAAGAAAAATGTCACTAGTATTTTTAATCATTGTAGGAGCCGAGGGCAAAGCTGTATTTGCAATGTCCATTGACCTGACCAGGGCAGGTGGTGGATGCAGCGCTGATTTCAGCTTAGCTTAAATGCCCTGGCTCCTTAATCTTACATAACTTTGTGTTAAGCCCACGTGTCGGGAAAATGTCCACATTTTGGAACTGGTTTCTTTCTCTTTTTGTAATGTACACAGTGAAAGAACTAACAATCTACTGGCAATATACACATACATGATTTATCAGTTGATAAACTTCTGGCTGCTTCTAAATGTATATAAAATATAAAACCTAGGCTATTTCTAAGTATTTATTTAAGAGTAAAAGTAATACTGCAATATACAGTGCAATTTTCACACTTTCAAGTCCTGCAGGAAGCACTATATAGTTCTTAATTGCAATTTTATAAACCAGTGAAAAAAACCAAGCAACCACATCCCACAACCTTGCTAATAATTTGAAGTAGCTAAAGTATGTTTTCCTGTACTGTGAACATCAGTAATTGGCAAAGGAATATAGTTTGCCAGAATGGCTAGACAGAGAAAATATTATTTGTTATTAGTTTATAGAGCAATAAATTTAGCATGTTCTTATAGATTTTTTGATGAAGTGACTTCTTGTAAAACTTGCTCTCTATCTAGGAGTAAAGGAGCTAGTGTGGAGAGAATATGTACTTTCAGATACTTTATGAGTAATTAAATATATATTATAATCTAGAAAGAAGGCAGTTGGCCATAGCTTGTTATGACTTATCTTTGACTTATTTGTGTAAAAAGTATTTGCTATTTTTCTATTTTGCAGCTGAATTTTTCTCAAAGTTATACTCTGTTTGCAGCTATATTGAAAAATATATAAAATCTCAAAAATATGTATTTTTGCATTTAAAGTTATTAAAAATTAAGCTTCTGCAGTGAAAGATCATTAGTCATTGTCTATTATTGTTCTGCTACCACTATAGTTTTTAGATATTCTAATTTTATTATACAGTTAGCCTAGAGGTGGCAATGATTAGAACCCGGTGTTAAAATTATCATATTTAAAATTATGCTAATCTTCTCTGCCGACATTTCTGAAAAACAGAAGTAGTCTAAAAGAAAAAAAATGGCCATTTTAAATAGAAAAACTGCTAATCTTACACTATTTTTCCTAATATAGGCAAATAAATAATTTTGTCAAGCATTGAGGCTGTGCTAGGGCTTAATTTCACAAGACTTTTTCACAAAGGGAAAAGGTGACATTAAGAAAAAAAAAAAAGCCCACACCCTTGAATTGAATGTCATTTGCTTCCAAACTGTACTCACTACCAGTGAATAAACCTGAGGATCAGTAAGATTCCCTTGTTCAGTTCTTTGGCTTGCTTCTGTGTGTGTAATTTCTGGAGAGCTTCTGTGTGTCTCCTAAAAACATTTAAATAAGTTCTTCTAAATGAAGCTTACTGTAAGGGGTTAAGGGATTGCCTATTCCGTTTTGGTTTTGGGTTTTTTTTCCTGAGAAGAAACTTGAGACAGATAAATGCAGATCTTAGTGCCTCCCTATGTAAAACAGGTGTTCAGCACTGTGTAATTTCCCTTGGTGATACATAATATTACTACAATAAATATGGAATATATACATACACATAAGCACTATTTACTGGTACACTACTAATTAATTTCTTATGTATAGATGGAGCACTCTTGAAACATGATCTAGGAATTGTAATTTGTCACTTTTTTCATTCTATTCTGTCTAGATATTTTGCATATTTTTTTTATTATAGGGAGTGTGTATTCCTCTAGCAGAAGCATCAGTCAGTTGCAAATTTAAAATGTAGGTATCTTCTAGCCACGAGCAATTAAATTCAATTATTATTCATACTAAGGTGAATTATTGTAAAAAGGCAACCCTTTTATTTATTTTTTTTTAATAAGAAGGACTGAATTTTAATTGTAAAGTTGCTGCTTCATGATACGTATGTGTATCTTGTTAACGCAACCAGGTACATAATTATATAAAATACGTGATTCTGTTCAGTTTACTTCCATTCTGTCCAGTACTTCCAGAACCATATTGTGAATGTATATAGAGTTCATTCTGATGCTCACACTGGGACAGTTTAATTTAGTTCCAGTTTAACTCTAATTTAATACTGGGAAAAGTGTCTCCTCTTTAAATCTGTGGTAGATTTTGTTAAGATTCCTAATTGTGCAAGTTATTCGCACACACAATAAAACCTTGTTTTGGTTCACAGTAGCACTTGTACCTACCTTCTTTTATCTTTTCAAGCTAAGCTGGAAAGCAGTTTTTGCTGATCTTAGTGTTGTCTCAGTGCTTTTATTTCTTATTAACACTGTAATGTTGCAAATATATGAAGTCCTATACAGTAGAACACTCTACTCCTTAGCACCAACTAATGAGGTTACTGGTCTTCTTTCTTGTTCATCTGTTTAAATCCTGAGATTAGGGCACTCATTCTTGTTTTATCAGTTAAATACAACTTTGGATAAATCATAATGAATTTGCAGCTAGAATATGCTTATTAATAATAAGATGATTCTGCAAAGTTTACAATAGGTAACAGCTGTACTGAAAGAAGATGATCTTAACATTCAGCTCACTGAATTAGCACTTGTGCATAAAAAGACCTCATCTCCCTAAGAAAAGTGAAATGTATAAGGGAGACTTTAAGACATACTGTTCCTTATACAGTAGTTCATATGTCATGCTAAGATAAAAATGTATAAAATAGCATCACTGTAGAGGTAGTTGACTTCCTCTGGCTTTCTCATCTTGCCATTTATTAGCTTTGTCAAAATAGCATATAATATATCACAATTTTAAAGCAATGTTTTCTGATCATAAGAATGACAAGAATAATTTTCTTTACTGTTTCTTTACTTTTTCTACAAAAGAATTCCTGTTAGACTTCACATGGAGATTGGGTTGAAAAATACTGTTACTTAACAAATTACATACATCAAAATAAGGAACCTACTTGCCAGCATAGTCTAGTAACAGACGTCTTGAACAAAGTGTGAAAATGAACCTAGGGCAGTGGACACAGCTACACCTAGCCAGCCTTTCACCATCTTTTTATAGAAGCTAGGAATACTGGGCTCTTTCTCAAATACATATGGATAATCAAAGACTAGAAAAGGTCTAAGTAGTACGTAGTTTACCTGGAGCAGCATTCCTGGGTGGTTAAAGTTGCAAGCTTGTTCAAATGCAAGCAGGAGGATATGAGCTGCATGAAGACATTTCAACGATAAATCTTCCTTAATGTCTAGCGCAGTGGGCTAAATGATTTTTTAGCATGATGGGAATATACATCTAATCATTACTTTGGGAGAATTTGTATTGGACCAAGAAAAAAAGAAAGTCAATGAGCCCATTAAAATGCCTGCAACAATAAGAATGTAAAGGCATTTTACATAACTTTGATTTGAAATTGAAATCTTAAAGAGAATAATGTATTGAAACTCTAATGCAATCGGGGGGGTTGGGGTTTGTTTGTTTGTTTGTTTTAATTCATCAGGCACTGAAAGAAGAATCGGCAGCCTTCTCTTCATTTTTAGCTGTTTGGATTTTATAATGTTTTTTGCACTGCTGTTACATACTTTTTTTAGCTGAGGTTTGAAAACATAAAAATAATAAGATCTCATTCTGCATAGCTGCTAGAGTGAATTAATTGCTTGTAAAACTGGAAAACAGAACCTTTAGGTTATTAAATTGGAAATAATAAAATTTACATACCTATTTAGTGCTTAGTAACTTTAAGTTAGCAAGAGAAGCTGCACTTAATTACAGGTTTGCTAATGTTCTCTGTAGGACTGATCTCGATCCTCATACTTCACTCTTGATGAATTCAAAACATTATGGATGGCAAAACATTTTATGATTGTTCAATCCAGCAGGAACCAGTGCTATATCTGCCATAGCCAATCTTCATGTATAAAGATTTGCTTTTAATAACAGTAAGCACGATTCAGTTTCAACTATTTGCTACAAAAGCAGAACTAAAGGTTGCTGCAGCTAGATAGACACCCAGAACTGGCACTTGCTTAGGGATATACCTCCAAGTGCATACATGAAGTAAAGAAGGTAAGTAAAACGAAAAAGGTATTAGACTTGAATTTTACTTTTTGTAGCTCGCCATACCACATCACAAGGTAATAATTTCTCCTAATCTAGAAAACTCTTTCTTCTACAGTAGAAAACAAAGTATGACAGATATCTCTAAAAAGTGTGGTAATTAAATTAATGATTTATATTTAGCAGTTAGAACAGTGTGTGTGTTCTGATAAAATGGTCCTGCATATCAAGTTTATTTCAACACTTGTGATGGATAAAATAATTTTTTCCATTAAGTTATGTGATGCCTGTGCAGTTTGTAGAAAATAACACAGCAGGCATGAAGTGTGTTCCTGTGTGCAAGAATCCATTTCTTGTTGCAGATGACAAGACTCAAAAAACATCCTTTTCTCTCATCCTTAAAATATAAATAAGTAAAACTTGAACATGAATTGACATCCGTGATTTAAAAGCTTACAAAATTCTAGTATAGCCTTGTCCTGAATGTATATAACGTGCGAAGTCATAAAGCAGTTAGGTTGATCAGAAACCATTTTACTAGCCAGTGTTATGAAACGAAGTCCTATGGAGGGTGTCACATGAAGTCAGCTTTGAATACTCAAATGGCCATTTACAGGTCGATCAAAAGTCAGTCACCATCTGTGCAAGTTCAGGAAAAGCTATGAAATCATATCTCGAAGTCCTTAACGTGGTTCTGAGCCTACCTGTTATCGTGCAGGGACAATCTGCTCACACGAGGTGCAGTGTGGAATCAAAAGACATGCCCACTCACCCAGAAGAACTGAAAAGCTGCTGAAAGTGACTGTGTATTTGTCCTTTCAGAACAAAGGGAAAAAAACATTCACTAGGTGTTCAAGGAAGGTCACTGACACCAGTGTTTCTAGGTCACTTTGCACTTCATCCAGTACCCTTTACTGGGTACTGCCTAACCTGTAAGCAGTGTCGGTATTTCTGGCCTGTGCTGAGAAAGAAGATATGCTATATTGGAAGAAGATTTTAAATTTGTTTTAGTATACGACAACACTCTGTGTGTGTGAACACAGACAAACCAGTTTCTAATTGTTTTTCCTCATTTCCCCAAGCACAGTTTATGCTTTAAAAATATTTGAAACTAACTTTAAAGGAAGTTGCTGACCAGCAGTTTTATGACTGATTTGTTTTAAAGCCTAAATGGCTTAGGGAAATGCTTTACAGAAGATATAATACATCCACATGGAATAAAGCCTGGAAAATTAGGTGGCATAAACCTAAAATGCAAGCTACATTCTCATGACTTGGCACTTAAGCTGTTGCTTACAGAACTAATTTAAGAGTGCCTATGGATTGTTTATTGCCTACAAGTACACTTTCTGAAAGTTGGAAGATTTTTAAAAGTACTTTATTCAAAAACCTTTATTAATAATGTCTTTGATCTGGTGGTTAGAATCTCTCTGACATGCAACTTTGATCAGCATGTGGAACAGCTGCAAAGCCAGTAACAATGCTGCTATCGTTCTCTGAGTAATGACTTCACTGACAGTGCTGTAAAATCATATTTATCTGTCCTGTTGATTCCTCCTTTCATAAATTGATTCTAAATTACTTCACTGATGACTTTGCCTTTTTGCCCTCAGATACAGGAACCTATATACATCTAAACAAGGGGGGATATTTCAGATTTGGTTATTTGGAGTGCTGTGTATCCTCTTGCTTTTAACAAACACTTTCGTCTGTATTTTTAAATATGAACCTGATAGTAAAGCAGTTACCTGCACAGCTTTTTTGTGGACTGGACTCCTAACTCTAAACAAAGACAGTGTTGATTTTACGTAAGTAGTTCATATTTACGAATTGTGTATTTTGAGTTATAGATGTATGTTGACAATCATTTCCATTACATTTATATATTGGTACACTTGATGTTGGAATGCTGCTGGGGGAAATGTTAAATATGGAGAAGTGATCACTTATTTGAAAGAAACAGTTGTTTGTGTCTGTATTGACAGGACTTGTGATATCAAATTGTTTTGAAACAGTCTCTTCCAGATGTTTCTCTTAATTTAGTACTTAGTTGATTTCAGAGGGGGCTAGGATGATTATTAGTAAGTAAATAACCAAGAACTGATAAGGGAACTGAGGGTTATCACTCACCTACATATATTTTTCAGGGAAAGTCAGCTAGAATATGGAGGTATAGCAGGCAGCAGAAGTTACAAAATCTGCAAATTGAGCTATTATCTATTATTTGATTATCTGCATTGAATATTTGGCAGGGCTATTTCTCTTCCATGTTTTCTTTTGTAAAATTAATATAACCATTTAAAAATTATTTTGATGGGTACATCTGTTTAATTTGATTATGTGGTAAAGTTTAATGGATTTGTATTAAACACTTGATATTTATATTGATTTGTATTGATAGAAAGACTGTTGTATTTCTTGTGCATTTTCAGTAGCAAATCCCACAACAAAACAAGGTGATTTTGCGTAAGCCTAACTGAACTGTTATGGAAGACTTTATTACTGACAATTAGCAAAGAAATTCTGTTACATTGTAAGCACTTTACTCTCTATGCATCTTTTAGAACAACATATATATTCCATATTTAATGTGCGTAAAACGCTGAATTATTTTAGTGATTATTACAATACAGGGAACATCTTAGAGGTATTGTCGTGGTTTAATTCCAGACAGCAAGCAAGCCCCATGCAGCTGCTCACTTACTCTCTGCTCAGTTGGGTGGGGAAGACAATCAGAAGTGTAAAAGTGAAAAAACTTGTGGATTAAGATAAAAACAGTGTAATAATTAAAAAGAAATAATAGTAAAAGTAATAAAAAATTGTAAGGGAAAAAAGAAACAAAATAATGAGACTAAAATAAAACCGAAGAAAACGAGATATAAACAAAAACAATTGCTAACCACCAACTGACTGATGCCCAGCTGGTTCCTGAGCAGTGGCACCCCCACTGGCCTTCCCTCCAGCTTTTTGTGCTGAGCATGATACCATATGGTATGACATATCTCTTTGGTCAGTGAGATCAACTGTCCTGGCTGTGTCTTCTCCCACTCCTTCTGCACCCGCAGCCCCCTCGCTGGTGGGGTGAAGTGAGAGGCAGAAAAGGCNGGAATTTTTTTTCCTATTTTTAAAATACATCCAGAAAGTGATCACACGCTGTATCAGTAGAGCACTCTTGTTCCATGTATTTTATTTTTGGCTCCATTTTGCTTTATCCTGAGCTTTAAAACCTGCTTTATCTTGGATGTGTCATTGTCTTAGTATACCATGAATGGGTGACCCACTTATTTCAGTAGTAAGTTCTGGACTGTTTAAGGTCCAAATATTTTAAACAATTGATAAAAGGAATAAATAAAAACTAAGGTAATCTGGAATATGTTATAATTTGTCAGTTGTCTTTATTTTAAATGTTATGGGGCTATTGTAAAAATAACTAGAGAAGACTGACTAGTTATCTGTAAT
>VXBX01006138.1:249523-262799 GCA_013400415.1 Scytalopus superciliaris
AGAAATAATAGTAAAAGTAATAAAAAATTGTAAGGGAAAAAAGAAACAAAATAATGAGACTAAAATAAAACCGAAGAAAACGAGATATAAACAAAAACAATTGCTAACCACCAACTGACTGATGCCCAGCTGGTTCCTGAGCAGTGGCACCCCCACTGGCCTTCCCTCCAGCTTTTTGTGCTGAGCATGATACCATATGGTATGACATATCTCTTTGGTCAGTGAGATCAACTGTCCTGGCTGTGTCTTCTCCCAACTCCTTCTGCACCCGCAGCCCCCTCGCTGGTGGGGTGAAGTGAGAGGCAGAAAAGGCCTTGACTGGGCGTAAGCACTGCTCAGCAACAACACATCTCTGTGTTATCAACACTGGTTTCAGCACAAATCCAAAACGCAGCCCCATACCAACTCCTATGAAGAAATTTAGCTCTCTCCTAGCCAAAATGAGTACAGATATATAGCAAAAGCTGTCTTAAGGCCTGTGATCAAAAACAACCTCCCAGAAGTTCAGGTCTTTGAGCTGCCTAGGACAGCCCTTTTGGAAGGACTGACTGCAATGCTCCTATGGGTGAACCTCAATTAATGAGATTTTGTGTTTAGATGAGATTCAAAGAGTGTTTGAAAGTAAAAGGAAAAAGCTTAAGCTAAAAATTATTAGCTACCTTTGTTCTTTAGATGGCAAATAGTTTGGGGGGTTTCTGGAAAACATATCACTGTATTGCAAAGTCAGTAAAAGAAGGCATAGATCTATTTATTTTAATTCTTTGTTTGAAATTTGCTTTCTTTGAATATATATATNAAAATAACTAGAGAAGACTGACTAGTTATCTGTAATTAAAAGGCATACTGATGTGTACAATCAACATGGAAAAATTAAATAACTCTGCAAAACATATTTGGTTTTAATAATTAGGATTATCTGGAAAAATGAGTAAATAATATGGCCCTTTAGAGCACAACATCTTTCATTAAATCAGGACTTAAAATGTATAATTGTGTTTTTAAAACAGATTCAGAGGAACAGTGATGTTTGTAAATAAATATGTACATTCATATTGATTACATCAATTTTATTTAAAATTAATATAACAATTTGCTATCTGTTTACAATCACTATTGCCTTTTTTAATCATATATATGCATATGGGTAAATTGGAGGAACATTTCGTAATTATAGCAATTTCCACGAGGTGGTGCTCAAGCAATAAATTTCAAACTGATCATATAGTAACTATGACCCATAACACGCTGAATTTGAAAATATGGCTGTTAAACAGATGTTCTCTTTGATGCTATATCTAACTTAAGGTGGGAATGATGAGGTCAGGAAGGCTAATGAATTTATTATGTGGTGGAAAAGTTATTTCTCCTTAGCCAAAAGACAGAAATACCATTTTTTGCAACATAATACCAGGGGGTTGTGTTCATTTTGACATGGAATTCTCATAATCCTTTTCATATCTCATACTTTGGTTATTCTTTATATGCTGTCCATTTCTGGATATGAGTAAAAAAACTAATTTCGTAAAGAGATTACAGTAGTTACTCTAAGAGAAATGTTAGTGAATTCAATAGATTTAAATAAATCTATCATAAAAAAACATACTGGATGCTGATTCATTGATCATTCAACAGTAAATAAAAAATGTAGACAGCACGATAATGCAAGAAGGCAGATGATGTGAGAGAATGGCAATGACTATAAACAAAGCAGACAGTTTGGTATAAGTGTTTTTCCCACTTTGATCAAATAGAGCATCCATAGCTGTTTTGCTTGCCAAAGTGCTGCATCTTTTTTTTAACATCCTCTGCAAACCCCTTATTCATCTCCTCCTTCAAATTATACAGACCATTTATAATTTAAAGTTCACTGTGACTACCTCTGAAGAAGAGTCAATAATTAACACTGCAATCTTTGTTGTTATTTCATTCCTAACCATCAAAATAGCAAGAAGCAAATCTGCAGTGAAAGTTTGTTTCTTCCTTCCAACTCATTTCCTGCTTTAGTGGTTTTGTTCCTTGTGGTGTTGTTTGGTTTTTTTTTTTTTTTTCATTTCTTTTAACTTGAGGCTTTTTTTCTTTATTTCAGCTTACATCATCAACACAAACTTACCAAAAGCACAAGTGGCCTTCTAATGCAGGCATTGCTCTTGGCCAGCTAGTGCCTTCAACTTAGAATTAATAGTCACAGTTCTAGTAGATGGTTTTTTTTTTTTCCTGGTAGCAGCAGTAATGCACTTAAAAGACAGCAGGCTTTCTTTTTTTGTTCATTGCTTCTAATCTCAGGGATGTAAAACACAATTTGTACATTCTTCTGGAAAAAAACCTATTTTTAAAGAGCAAACAGGTCTCTCCTAGTTATTTTACTTTCTGACAGCTGATAGAGCAGTAATCATCCTATTTGAATAAACTTGAAGGGTCTGTGAATAGGGAAGTCTCATACACTTCGTTATGCAGCCGGTTGGGAGTAAAGTGATGACAGATCTGTGAAAAATAAATCAACATTCCCCTTCTACTTTTATTTAGATATTGCACATGGAGGCTGCCTGCTCCTGCAAGGTATTTAGTCACCCAGCTCCTACACACATATGTTTGGGGATCTGAGTCCAAGTTCAGAGATGGTCCATTTCATAGCTATTTGGTTTAGTCAATTGGAAAGAATACAATTATTTGCAAGATTTCTGCCTACAGTCAGAACACTTGCATTGGCAGGACTAATTTGCATCAATATGTAGTTTTATACCTTTATTACCAAATTATGTGTTTGTTCTCACTGAGTCTTTGTACAGATGCATTTAATAAAGATTTTAGTTTTGTCTAGAAAAATCCCTTCTGCCATTAACTAAACTGAAATGCTCACCTCTGTTGCTTTCTTTTCATTATTTTCTAGCATATAACTACTGACAAAGAGAATAGATTAACTGTTTAGCCATCAATCAATAAATACAAGGAATGGAGAAAAAAAATTTACTTTAATATCTTTGTAATCCATTGTGAATATACTGCAAACCTCTATTATATGTATAATGCTACCTGGCTTGTCCATGGCATTTGAGAATAGTTAGCACTTGTTCTTTCTTGTTAAGAGTCCCATTAGACAGTCTGGTTAATGTTCGTCATTCTGAAACTCTGTGATTCCTCTTGTCTTTGAGATATGGTAGTGGGAGGAAAAGATTTTATAAATGCACTTTGATTACTGTTAATATAAATTTGAGGGTCTCTTCCATTTAGATTTTTTTTTTCACAACCATTTTTGTTAATCCTTAATGAGTCTGTACTTGTGCACGTTTGAGGATAAGAGAGGAATGTGGATGGTCTGTGAGTAAATTAATTTCATCAGAACTCGTCTCTTTGGTACTGGTTCATTCTGTCTTCTAATTCCACAGTACTGTACAAAGGTAGAATTACAGTTTTCCCACTGGTACTGTTAAATTGCTTCATTACAGGCTCCTTTCAACATTTTAACAGCTCAAAAATTGGTTTCTTTCATTTATTATCCCATGCTCTGCATAAACTGACTTCCCATTTGCTTTTGACCATTTTAGCTTTATGTACTTATGTTTTTCTTTCATTTTTTTTCCCCACTTCTTTTGGGCTTCTGTGTTCACTATCATGCATAGTTGAACTATATGCAAACTTTGCTTGGCAACTGGGTTCACAAAGGCTTAATGTGCCTATAGGCTTTAAGCACAACCCAGCAAGAACTTGAGACACTCATTCTAAAATCTCAGATACCTGTGATACAAAGCCAATAGCTCTGACTGAACATTTAATTATTACATTAAGTGAGCAGCCTACTCAGAATCAGTAAAACCTGTGGCTTAATTGCAGGTGAGAAAAGGTGAAAGGATCATTGATTTATTCTTAAGATGGGAGAAAATAGCAAAAGGAAAAGGAGTGCAAAACCTTTTATTTTACCTTGTGGTCTGTAACTCTTCTTGATTCACAAGTGATTAATTGTGAAACCAGATGGAATAGAAAACACAATTATCAATATAAACAGTGGGGTCTATCCTTTTGTTTTCTAAAATCATTTTAGTACCTGTATTTCAAATAATTAAACATTGCATTCATTTTTATTGTCTTATTTAGATCTTGGGGTTTTTTAGTTATTAAAATAAAGTGAAAGTATTAAGAAAACAGCTAATATAGTAGAGACTGACTATAGAATGCATCTTCGTAGTACATAATTGCCAAGTTTGTGAAGTGAATGCTGATATAAATAAAGTACATGCTGTGAGTATCACTGATCTAAGAGCACAACAGTTTTCATTTGACTTTCATAGTAAAGCCTGGATAAAATTAATAGTATTAACACTAAAGCTTCTGAAAGCAGAATGCATGAAAGGATAACTCCTCAGGCCCAAGTAAGGCTGACACAGGGGTCTGAGTCCTCAGCAGAAGCCTGACAGTGTGGCAGAGGAGTGGGTTATCCTTTCAAAGTCCTGGCCTCCTAGTGAGCTGGTATTAATTCTTCTGGAGGAAGTAGAACAAACCTTCCTGTTTACACCTCCTAATTAACAGGTGAATGTGAATTTGTTATGGATGAGAAGGTTATGGAGTGAATATGAATATATTATGGAGTGAGAAGGTTCATTCCTCTTCCCAATATATCTCATGGAATTCTTGACAGCAGTTTACATACTGCAAAAGCACTTGCTGAAGTCTTAAGTTTAAATGGTGATTCAAGTAAACTAGCAGAGTCAAGGCAACTTGAGAAAGATTGCCCATGTTTCACTCAGATCCCATGTTTCCCATGTTCCCCAAACATCTAAGAGTTTGTCACTGATCACGAGTGAAAACGTGTCAAGAGCTTTAGATTACACATTGCCTTGAGAGTGTCTCTGTGCAAATATAAATGTCCTCTCCTCTCACTGTTAATCCAAGTTTTTTCCACTGTATTAAATTTTTGCAAGAAGTACAAAACTATTTATTAAGATGTTTTATCATTCATTTGATTCCTTGTACTGTTTTAACAGGAACTAGCTTTTTCTAAGGATCATATCCTAACATATTTTAAAATCCGTATACATATGTACATGTCTATATAAAACCTGTCTTAATTTGAATGTAATTAATGGCATTTTTGTTTTGCACAGTATGCCTCTTTCCAGTAAGTTTAGTAGAAAGCTTTTAACATTCCACTGTTTTACAGCATTCTAAATAAATAAATAAGTAAATAGTTCTCCAATTCAAATGTCAGATTCTTATGAGAGCAAACCTCTTGACTTGGGAGGCTGAAGCTTCTTTGGCTTCAGTTGAGGAGTGACCAAATCACACGCTGACCTAGCTTTGTTCCTGACACTGCAGGAAAAAAAAAAAAAAAAAAGTCATGGAGCTGATCACAGAAGCTCCATACCTATCCTGTTTGTACATTGACAATTAATTTGAAAGGTCACATGTGTTCAGGAATGGTTCAACCATGCTGTTAATTCCTCTCAAATACTGTAAACCCTGTAGAGCTTTAAAGACTGAATTAGTTTGTTTACCAAACAGCAACCTGTGTTCCTCAATGTTTCTGACCCAAATATGTCATGATATCAAATATAGCATTTAAAGACATAACAAATCACAATCCTTAACTGGTATGCAAGGCTTAAATAATTTTTCCTTTTAACAATTTAAAGACATCTCTACTTTAGTATGAAAAATAAACTAGCTGAAACTGCTGGTTGTCATACTGACAGATTGATCATTACATTGTTGTCATTTTTAATTTGTAGAGTAATTTTCTCAGACAAAAGTTGTGTCGCATTTTAAATTTGCCTTTTATTTTCATGTTTTCTCTCTACTCGGTCACTGTACTATATCCCTTGAAAATTACAGAAAATTATAGACTCCCAGATGCTTCTATGAAAGCCACCACTGAGTCAGGCCTCTTTATGGAAAGTCATGTAGCTTTCATACATTCCCCCTTCTCTTTTACACTGATTCATTTTAGTCATGGGTTACTACTACAAAAATCTCTTTGCTAAAACCATAATTCACATGAGACTCAATTCTGTGATGCAAAACATGTAAACATTATAAAAAGCAAATTTAATGATGAACCACCAGCCCTAGGGCTCAAAAAATCCTCCATTCACTTTCATCCTTCTGCAGAAGAAATTTTGAAAGCAAACCTAAAATTTGGAAGTATCCCCAGATGCATCTGTTAGCCTCTGTTGTTCATGTTTTTGTTTAATTTCTGTTTTAACTCTTCTCTTGTTTCTTTGGGATTTATTGGAAAGTCTAGATACAATAGGACAAATGCTATTGTTTTAACCTGCATCGTACATGGGATAAATGTGCAGTTATTTTTCTCATGTTCAAAATTATTTCCTAATTGTTAAAATGGGGTGCAAATTCCTCTTTCTAAATTAAAAATAAACCACAATTTTTTCCTTAAAATTTCAACAATTTAATCTCTTGCACATCTGGCTATGCAGTTTACCTCAGGAAACCCTACATGAGGCTATGCATGCTGAGTCAGCTGAAAGCCATATTTTGTACCTAAATAATCATTTAAAAAAGGAAATCTTCGCATTCTTTCTAGAGAAGCATAATTATATTCCTTTTGGAAGAAAGATTAGAAATGCTAATTCTTTAAGTAGGTAGTCGTTATTTTATCATTTAGTATTAGCTATAATAATGTTTGTCATGATGAACTAATGTGGTATTAACATGGATTTCATATGTGCTCTCTTAGGAATGTAATTGCAATTTACCATTTTATTCACGTTCAGTCATTTTGAAGTGTTGCTGAATTAACAGATCACTAGTCACCTCATTTTATATCAATGACAACTTTTGCTTATGAAAACCTTGGACCACTAAGTAAATCATGGGGTAACCAAGGGATTGCAAGCATTTAAACAAAAGCAGAAAGTTTTTTGTAATAGTTGAGAGAAAACATGGCTGATTTTTCTAGTCCTTTTGTTGGGAAAAGGTAGATGCTTTGCAAAGAACAGCTGGGCTTAACAATGCTCATTAGCCTAAGAAGAGTCTAGCAGACTCTGGAGGCAGCTGTAATCAGCAAGGATTGACTGAAATGAAGAGCAGCTAGAGTGCATGTTTCTTTATGGCGCTACAGGGAACCCACCATTCTTTCTGTTGCTAATATATATATTGGAATGTCAAGGTTTGAAGGCATGAATGAAAGACTGTGTCCTTATGGAAGAAACTCTTCCTCCTCTAAAACATTAAATTTTACTGCTAATCAGTGATTAAGACATGGTGCTGGTACTTGTGAGGTCTTCCTTCAGTTTCATTAAAAAGGCTTTCTGTAGTACAAGTTAAATATACTTTTTTCCAATTTTATGAACAGCAGAAAAAAAGCTAGGTTTATTTTTGGCTTATCCCCCTCTCCCCCTGCTGTTCTCATAGTCTCCTGGGAGAAAGCCACATACTTCAATAATGCCCAAGGTATATTGTCATGAGAGCAAAATGCCCAGGACCTCTAGCAGTCAGAGATGGCAGGATTTGTGAGTTGTACGTTTATTTACTTGATTGGAATAAAAATTAGTGGTTTGTGTGGGTTTTTTTTGTTTGTTTGTTTTGGTTCAACTCGGAAAAGCGACATTCCTCCTGCACAATGAAGAACCCATCCAGAAATTCCATTCCATTTTTTGTGTAGACATAAGATAAATGTGAATTTATTCTGTAAATCTTGGAGTGTAACTGGGTCATGTTTTTTTTGTT
Source organism: Scytalopus superciliaris (assembly GCA_013400415.1). Taxonomy (NCBI): domain Eukaryota; kingdom Metazoa; phylum Chordata; class Aves; order Passeriformes; family Rhinocryptidae; genus Scytalopus; species Scytalopus superciliaris. Next base: position 257,201 of record VXBX01006138.1, read on the forward strand.
GTAGGTTTATAAAAACCAGTAGAACTAATTCCAAACTCCATTGAGCTGTAAGAAATTTTGTGCTAGAAGTATTTGGTTCATATTCTCTGTAACTGTAAAGAATTTCCAAGATGTCAAATGCTGAGATACTAAGGACAGCAGCTGATGCTTGACAAGCCTAAGTCACAGTACAGAGCTCATTAGAGCAGGAAAGTTTTGCTGTATCATTGTCTTTATTTCTATTACAATTTGAGAAAAATATTGTTGTTATTAAGAATCAGGTATACACAAGGCAAAGAGATAGGTATAGGATAGAAGGACAATATATTGAAGTAATTGTATAAGTAAAACAGTGTCAGTGAGAACTAATGGTCTGAAGATTAATTTTTGATGTAATCCTTTTGGTTCAGGGGGTAATATAATATTTGACTACATGATCAAAATATATTGGTTTAACAGTCATGTTGAGAAATGTAACCTTGTTTTAAAGATGGAACTATTCTAGCACATTATCAAGGAATATGGTAAAAACAACACTGAGTCCTGTAACCAATAATAAGTGTCATTTTGATTTTCCTAGAAGGCTTACTATTAGTGCAGGAAGCATGGAGTAAATGCCATAGTTTGTGCTTGAAGTCCTTATAATATCACTTGTTAGCTTTATAAGCAAACATTAGAGTTTGGTTTTTTTTTTTTTTTTTACCTTTTGATAAATATAATCTCTTTCAAGTTCCATGTGATTTTTTAGTTCAAACTTTTTAGGAACCTTTGCAATGTCTAGGCATAAACAATGCTCTTTTTCTCTTTCTTTTTTTATTTTTAAGTACTTAAGGACTCATTCAGTAACTTTTTAAGTAGGTCCTGCTGTAGCTGACAATATACACCTGGTACTATACGAGTGCATGATTAAGAATTCAGGTTTGTTCTGTAAGGAATTAGAAGTTAAGAGGATGAAGAGCTAATGAGTACGAAATGCTTTGACTTGGAGATCATATCACAGGTTCAAAGTTACTTTTGACCTAATGGATTCTAGGTTCATTTTCCTCTCCTTCATTTTCTCACTTGTTTGTTGTCCAGACCATACTCAACACTTAGCACAGCTTTGAAAGTATTAATTCCAATAACTGACAAATATATTTAATTTTTTTTTTTTTTTTTTTCCCCTCAGAAACCTAGCAAGATACTAGTAAGAATTAGTATGTGTTACGTTCTTTTTGGACCATATTGGGTTGTGTTCCACAATGGCACACGTAAAGTAACTGGGTATGAATAGCAAACCTTGGTTTGCCTTAAAAAAAATCCAGGTCAGTACTCCTGCAAGCACATGAAATCTCAATATTATTTTTTTTGCCAAAATACTCCTCAGAATCAAATTCCTTTAAATATTTGTGAATAAATTTTTAGATACATTATATGGAGACAAAACTACATTGTGAACCAAGATTTATAGTCTCCCTGTGTTTTAGCAAAGCAACTGATTTTGAACTACAGTAATTTGAGTTCAATGTTTTAAAAGGAAACATTCTAATAAGACTTGTTTCTGTTTACACAAATTTTGGTTGTATCCGATCTAGAAGGCTCTTGCTGCAAAATTATTGAAGGTATATCAACCCTGTTACTTTGTCAGCATCTGTTTTACTATTTTACTTCAAAATGTAGTTGCTGCTACTCATTAATGCCTGCCAGTTTGGTGTGGGTTTTTTTTTTTGTTTGTTTGGTTTTTTTTCCTTTGGATTTTTTTCACTTGTTAGTTTGTTTTTAAGAGCAAACCATTGAATGCAGCAGTAATTGCCATGCAATTTTATTCTAAAGGGTACCAATAATAAGATTTTGAACCAATAATTTATACCACTGAACAGGAGAAAGGATTATAGGGGAGCTCATCATTAGCTGCAGTTCATAATGTCAAATCCTACTGTGTCTGGACTTTAGCTAGATGTAGCACAGTAGTATATGATACATTAACTGGAGTGAGGCACATCGATACTGTATCCTATTAGGAAAATGAGAATTGTAAAGTAAAGTAGCTGCCACAAGGAAAAGTAACCAGTTTCCTTTGTGTAAGCATGGGCAAGTTAGCACTGAAGTGTTAAACCTGTTTCAAGTGGCCTGAAAAATGTTAGCGAATATTTTTGCTGTTTTCTTCTTAATCATGTGTTTAGCTTACCAAAAAAAAAAAAATAAATAAAGTNNNNAAACTAAAAAAAAAAAAAAAAATCAATAAAGTCACAAAGCTAATTAACTTCAGGCTTATGACACATTGGCAAATATTTTAGAATGTTGTTTACATTCCAGTGGAAACTTGATCTTAGACTTATTGTTCAAAAAGACTCTCTGTAAAATAATCAACTAATATTTTATTAAACAAGAGGTTTTCATCTGTGACTTTTTCCAGCTTCAGTTTCAATAGGAATGTCTGGCTCTTTTCCCATAATCAATGTGATCTCTTGAGTTCAGTTTCAAAAATCAGCTGCAGAGAGTAACAATTAGAGGTTAGTAGACTTGATAGATTTTATAAGAAGCAATTATGTCATTAACAAATTATCAAGTTATCAAGCTGCCTTATAGAGATAATACAGAAAAAGCTGAAAGCTGATGATTGTACAGAAAAAGAGATGTGTCTATGATATGAAGATCATGTTATTAATTAAAGTGAACTATACAGAATTAACCTTTAGAGCTTTAGTGATGCTGGGAGTCAAATACTGAATTTAATAATCAATTTTAAAAGCAAGACATAAAGTTGGGGGTTTGGGGTTTTTTGGATTGTTTTGGGGTTTTTTTTGTTTGGTTTGATTTTTTTTGCTAAACAAGGGTTTAGGTGAACTACATTAACCTAATCTAGCTTTTATATTGAAAACCTCTGGATTACTATTACCTGACAATTATTATTATAGAAACTGATGCACAGCAAGTTCCACCTGAAGAGGAAGAACTTCTTTACTATGCGGGTGACCATGCACTAGAACAGATTGTCCAGAGATGATGTAGAGTCTGCCTCCCTAGAGTTATTCAAAAACCATCTGGATGCAATTTTGTGCCATGTACTCTAGGATGACCCTGCTTGATCAGGGAGGTTGGACCACATGACCTACTGTGGTCCCTTCCCATTCTGTGATTCTGTGATTATTCTTCACAATCAGGTACCTTCTGTGGAGTTGTAGATTCTGAGCTAGGCTGCATCTGTGCTGCAAAAAAAAAGTGTTTCAGACTCTCTGCTGGGATTTTGTATGGCTGATAGATCATGAGATGTCTTAGGGGTTTTCACTCATGATGGTGTAGTGACTCTTGAACGACTTAAGAAGTCTCATTGTCTTGGGGGAGAAGTGTCACCCAGTGGCAGATTTTGACTGACATTTTAGTAGGTCATTTTGTCTTCTGTTTCTCAATTATTCATAAATCTATCCCTTACCAGCTGAAAACCCGGATATGGTGCTCTCCAAGAAGATATAATCTGGATTTAAGCTTTTCAGTTACAGCAAGGATTTGAATTTTCTCTTTCACTTTAAGTAATGCTGCAGTCGCTATTCTAAAGGTCAGCATCTCACTAGAAGCATCCCCATTGTAAATGAGGAAAATAAGCCCTGTTCAGTTCTTTAAAAGAGGATAGTAGAGGTATGCTAGCATTTGAGAGATTAGTTCCCAAGTAGTTAAATATGTCTCCCTAAAATCCTGAATAACACTGTTAAGACGCAGGAGTCGCAGATGGTCTCTGTCCCCAAAACTATCTTCTGGGCCATCCTCAGTTGCTCTTCTTCAAGTAGCTTTTTCCATCTTTCCTCTGCATGCTGTTCTCTTGTATTCTCTCCAAAAGTCTCCAGCCTTCCTACTTGAACAGAAGTACCTTTTTTTACTTTTGGGTTACACCCCTAGTGGTAGTGTTGTATCTGTTTCACAATGTAATTATTAAATGGTGAGGAGTTTTTTAAAGATAGAGAACAAGTGGTATCACTGTTGTATTTGCTGTGCTAGAAATAAGCTAGAAGAGCCAAATTGACTTTTCATCTCATTCATTTCTGTCTTCTTTCACAACTTTTTTCAAGTTTTTTTTAAATGCTATAAGCAAAAGTGCTAGTCTCATTCTATCCTTGAAATACTACTGAGATGTTGGTAACAATTTAGATGCAGGAAAATCTCCCTGTTCCCGTTTCAACAGGAAATTTTAATGTTTGTTTTTTCTAACTAGTTTGCTTTCTTTTCAGAAATATGTAAAATTCTGTGCCCTGATTTTTTTTTTTTGTTTTGTCCAGCAAGTTGCTTATGCTATTAATATATTAATAGAGAAAGCACTGCTACTTTGATCCAGGCCAAAATAAGCTGCATATTTTTATATAAGAAAATTCTCTTTTTCTTCACCTTCAGGGTGTAAACTGCAAAGGTATGCAAAATCATCTAACAAGTATGCAAAAAATTGGGGAAAAAACCCTAAAAAACTTACCTATTCTTCATACAATGCAAGAGATATGATGCTACTTCAGATGCGTGAGATTTATTTTCAAATATTTACCCATTACAGTGTGCATAGGACTAGTGTGGATCCTAGTAACTCTCTACAGGCAAATCAAAATAGAAAAAAAATAGAAATTGTTTTACTGTATGAAGCAAAATTTATAGAAGAACTTTAAAATATAGAAGTACAACATAAAGGCTTGACTGTTTTGGAGTATGATATCATGGTTTGACTAAGCAGAATTGACTAAAACTGTGTGTATTTGCTCTACAAATTCATACACTTTAATGAGCGTGGTAGGTTCTTCAGTCTCTATCAACAGTAAAGACTGGTTTCAGATACAGTGGGGAAAAATAAATCATGCTGGTTTAAGCTAGGTAATAGAATTTATATGTAATTGTAAAGATAAAGGGAAAAGGAAATGACACAGATGTCATCTATACCATGAGATATTCCAGTTCTTAGCCCAGAACTCTACACAAAGGAGAGGAAGGGAAAATAGGGAGTTCCATTTAAGGCACAAAAGGAATAAAATGCCAGAAATATCTGGTCTAAATGGCTAACGCTCTTTAAACAACTGACTCAGGAAAGTTGTCTTTAAGAATTTTGCAATCTATATCAAATGTTAGATAAATTGTAGCGGCAAGCTAGAGAACTGCTGCTGATTCTTACAGCTAAGTATAATTTGAAATATTATTCATTTGCTCATTTTTATACTTTTGAAACTTTGTTTCATTATCAAAGGTCATGTAATCCATGGATGTAACAGAATAATTCATTATATAACTGTTCCTGTGGAATTGGAAATATTTATGGTTCGAGTTCAAAGTAGTTGAAGCAGATTGCTGAGATTTGAAAGACTAAAGATATCCATGGCACAACTAGATGCTCCTCCACTGAACTTCATTACTCTTAATTCTAAGATCTGGTAATACAACTCTCTAAAGCTGGGAGAAATGGCCTAAGTGAGACTATCACAGGGATAATTCTTCAGTGTACTCAAGAACACTGTAGTTCTTGTCCAGTGCCCAGATTCCCTATAGCAAACACTACTTTGCAGTTTGTTATTTCTGTCTTTCTGATACCTAATTTTACTAAATTCCATAGCACTACACATTAGATCTTCTGGGTGTTTTTACTAATCACTGATTTTTTGCTTTTTTTTTTTTT
>VXBX01006138.1:262845-281500 GCA_013400415.1 Scytalopus superciliaris
TTCTTACTTCTAATCTTAATACATTAGAACTACTAAAATTTTTCAAGTAATAGTTTGTGTGTTCTTTAGGTATTGTAAATGATTCATTCAATCCAAATATATGTTACAGCTAATGTGCAGTAAAATTATGAGTATGTATCTAACTTTGAAGAGTATTAAGGCTACTTATTCTTTGAGTGACATAAATATGGACCCAATTAGCACACTTTTCAGCCACTTCATAATTCAAAAAATGTGATCATTCAGCTGGAAGCATATTTGACAGAAACTCCATAGTCATGAAGGTAAAAGCTTGCAAGATCACCCAGTAGGATGGAGAAGCTGTCATTCTCTCATCAGTGCTGTTGAATACTAATGTCAAGGTCAGAAGAGTGTAATTTTAGGCTGCCAAAATATTGTTGAGTTTGGTCTCCTAGCAATGTTTAAAAAGAAAGTAGCAACATAAAAAAAATTATATAAACTTTGATACGATAGCTACAAAGTTTCAGGTGCTCCCTCACTGCCAATGTTCTGAGTTATTTAGTGCTTTGACTGACACTTTGTATGTGGTTTGTTTGTTTTTTCTTTTCAATTCTAATATTTGCTTTAAGTATCATCCTCCTCTAATATAAAAATTACAACTAATATGTATTTTATAAATTCTGCATGTTATTTTGAATGCTGATGTGAGTGACTTTTTGTTCAATTACAGCAAAAATCTACATGTAAAAAGATCTGAATGCTTATTTTAGACATAAAAAATTGTCATGTATAATAAAATGATAGATTTGTCTTTACTCATACTTTTCAATTACATAACATGATCATGCTAAATGGGGACTCTCTCTGCTGACTCCATTTAACTAATAAGAATATATAGACAAGATGACCCAGGCTGTTCTCAGAGTATCTTCTGAATCATAAAAGAATGAGAAGCAATGACCACAGCTTTCAACAAGGCACATTTCTACCAAAAATTAGGAGAAAACAGTTTCACAGTGAGAAGAGTTAATCATTGCAACAGGCTGACCAGAGACCTGTTAAGGTTTTATCCTTGGAGATACTCAGAACCCAGTTTAGTGTTTGTGCACAGGGTGTCATGAGCAACCAGACCTTATCTACCTCTGCTCTGGGTAGGCAGGTTCAGCTAGATGACCTCCAGACTTCCCTTCTTCCTTCTGGTAATGCACGACTTTCTCATTTCCATTTTGATAAAACAGTTGTTTATGTAATTTATGTGAGATTTTTAAAGAGCAAAATTTTGAAAATCCTTGGAGGTTTTTGTAATCCTTAGAAGAAATTTAGGGACTTGAAAGTCACCCCTTTTGTGAAAGTGTAAATCTCTTCCATGTCACCCTTCAGGAAGCTGAGTTTTAGTTCTCAAGTTGACGCTACTTTCTTGTAGATACTCTTTATTAATGGCTTCACTTCCTCCTCTATCCAAATAGAAGAGTTCCTAAAGAAATGTGTTATATCTATATATTGGTACTGTTTTAGTACTTTCAGTTTTTTACATAATTATAACATAAATTTGATTGGTGAACTTTCTTAATGCAGGAGTTGTAGCAAAAAAATACAGCAACCTCATATTTTCATATCAAGTAGATAACTTTTTTTTTTTTTTAAGTTCAGTTTTGGGTTTATATTTAAGGGCTTTTTGGCTTTGATTGATTTTACATTACATGAATATGTCAATGAGCACCAGAAAAAAAAAAAAACACCTCAGTAGGATTGCTTTTCAGATCCAGATACATCTTTGAAAAATGTCTAAAATGACATGTTTGCAGTAAAATATACATGGCCGGGTGAACTTTTCTGGTCTTATCTTGCGCCTCAGTAATTTTAAAACAGAAACCAAAGCCTTTGTTCTGATAAACTAGACATCTTCCTAAAATATATTTATTAAAATGAAATATTCAAAGATTCCAAAGAGCAAGTATACATACAGTAAATGTGTTCTTCTCCTCCTGTGCATGGTTAACTTTCATTCATATTAATGGGGTTATGAACATTCTTCAAGCCGAGAAGACTATCATTTTTAAAACCTGTCTATTGAATATTTGGTTTCATTAAATTTATGTTGTCTTTCCACTACAGTAGGAAAAAATAGGTTTTGGATAGTAGTGGTTTTTTTATTTTAATTTAACTCTTTTATGAATATCCTGATCTCTGAATTCACTAGTGAATATTCTGAGAAATGCTTTAGAGCCTTGAGAATGTTTGAGAAAACATAACTATACGGCATTTTCATAATTAAAGTATTTTTTTAGTGGTATTCTGAATATTGGATAGGCATCAAGGTAATTGTCAGTGACAGCCACTCTATAAGAATGACGAATTCTCACATGATTTGTGAGACAGTCCCAAAAGTATGTGTTTGTAACAGTCAATGCATATGTGATACTGTTTTCAAATGCAGATATGTTTTGATGAGTTGAGGGATAAGAAAACTATGACTCCAAGGACTTTGCTTCGTTGAAAATGTAATACAATTGCTATATCCATATACTTTCAATTCACAGTATCTTAATAGGATTCTATAATTACTTTGAATTCCTTATTTTCTCCAGTAAAGCTTTTCTGTACAAAGAAATTACTTCATAAAATCCTGGCACCATGCAGTGGCCTTTTTTTAGTTCAAGAATCCTAGATGATCTCAGAAACAGTGATACTCCAGACTAAGGAATTTATTATAATAATTTAGAATTGTACCTCATTTGTATGAATTAAATGCTTTCATTCCTAAAGTGGTTATTAATAAAATAATCTCTGTACTGAATACAAAATAATCAGATCAAATACAATCACTGCAGTAAAAGTTCTGAAATTTTGGCAGTCTGTGAATTAAATACTTTTACAGAACACTTGCTATCTACCCGCTCATGTATTTCTATGGTTAAAAGCAGGCCCCTGAGCTATATGATGCATGCCTAAAATTTATAGCATATATGCTTTTCTTTATGCATCTAGTTAGTAGTGCGCGCGTGTATCTAACATTTGTATAAATGCACTTAGTTTTCACCATTCACATATGTTTTCATATATTCAGCTCACCTTTCCATTCCCTTGGGAAAAAAGTATGATTTTGGTTTTTATTTTTGTTTTGGAAATTAGCTTGTATCAAAAAGTTTTCATTAATTGCAGTTTGTTTTCAGTAATTTAAACTTGCTGTTACCTCTCTGAAGATCTGAGGTGGTTAAACATACAGCATAGATGATACATACCATGCATATTTGGCATAGTACAACTGGTAGTGGCTGTTTATGTGCAATAAACTTGTGATCAATCTCTGACACTTACTACAGACTGCCTGCTGCTTAGAAATGTGTACTGTAATAGCATTTGTATGTTTTCTTTTCCCTTAAGAGTTCAGTATGCTGCTTCACAGGAGCAAAGAAAATTAGAAGTAACATCACAGACACTGTGATAGGAATAAATAAAATAGCAGTTTGTAAACTCGTCCAGACATCTTTACATATAAATGCAGGAGTCTCTCTGTATAGGTATAATGTGACTATAACTTCAACAGGGATTATGTTTATATGTTGTGTGTATAAACAGTTATTTTGTTTTATACATTACTGTTTCAATTGTAAGAACCTGACCTTTTTCTCTCCTACCTATAACTAGACCACAAGAGACACCACTTAGTACACTACTTGAGGATTAAATTAATATCTTTGAATTTTAGGAAGGTGGTTTGTTTCTTTTCCCTTTCAAGTGTTTGAGTTGAAAGACTAAAATTCATTAATCATTTTGTGAAAGATAAATTTCTGAATTTTAATACGGAAATAATGGGTAAAAATGATGAGATTGTCATTTTACCTTTTTATTGTGGCAGACAGTTAATACTTTTCTGGGATATGCAAACATAAAAATAACTATAGGGAGCATATAACCATTTTAATAGTTTAGAAGAACAGGAGGAAAAAAAACCCAAACCCTGCCATATTCTAGTATCAGTACAAATTAAACTACAGGAACCACATGTAAAGTTCCCATATCCCATGTACCATCATCTACTCTTTCTCACATTTCACTGAGATACCAGGCTTCTTATATGCGCTATAGAAAAATATATAATTCATTAATCAAGTATTTTAAATAGAATGAATAATTTCTGTTCTTACTAACAGACTATGTCTGAAATTCTGATAAAATTTGAGTTACTGAAAGCTTCAATATAATTTTAATGGGTAGAGGATTTAGTTATGTGATGTATAAAGTGGATATCTGAGAATATCTAATGAATCTATCTGGTTTCATATCTAGTCTGAAATCTGTGGAAGTCTGTGGGAAAGGATTTTATCTCATGATGCAGATGAAGACCAGATACAATGCTATACACACTACTTTTTCTTACCTTTTTTGTCTCAAAATTGCACTTCCCCCCCTTTAGTTAGCACATTGTTAGAAAGTTATATCTGTTTAAATACAGAGAAAATTTAAAGTATGTGCACAAAGTACCTTTCTAAGGAATTATGACTAAGAAATTTTTTAGGTTGTAAATAAGTGCAAAGGCAAAAAAGTTAGCTGCTGTAATTAATGATGGTAAATAAACACACAATTTGAAACTGAATAAGCTTTTTAAGTTTAGACAGTGTCCCTATATTACTTGCTTCATGCAATTTATTTTAATCAGTATATACTGTGCTCCAGTGAGGTACAAAAAGAGCCATTTAGGGAAAACATACGATACTCTCTCCATCCTAATAGTATGATTTTCATGTAACTGAAGTTTAAATAAAGGCTTAGTTCCATTGCTAAAAAGGAAGTTTGTATAGGGAGTCTCTTCTTTTCTAATCTCCCTTTGAATGCCATGTTTCATAAAACTTACTAGTAATCATGTTCTCTAATCTAAAAATTAAAATCTTCATAATATGAAGTATTAACTAGCCTCTACTAACAAACAAATAAATACAATCCACATAGAATCATAGAAGAGAATCATTAAGGTTGTAAAAGGCCTCCAAGATCAAGTCCACCCATTAACCTAATACAATGATGCCATCTAAACCATATTGCGAGGTGCCACATACACTCTTTTTTGAACACTTCCAGGGATGGTGACTCTACCAATTCCCTCTGGTACATTCCAATGCTTGAACACCCTTTCAGTGAAGAATTTTTTCCTAATATCCAACCTCAACCTTCCCTGGTGCAACTAGAGGCCTTTGCTCCTTGTCCTGTCACTAGTTGCCTAGTAGAAGAGGCTGACCTCCAATCCCTTCTGAAGCAGCTTGAACTCATCCATCAGGTGCTAGAATCTCCTTCTCTGCTGGGCTGTAGTTGTCCTCAGACCCTCTGTAGCCTTGGCTCCAGAATCCAAGCAGTTCACCTTGAGTTTCCCCAGGCAGTTTCTGCCAGAGGCTCCAGGATGGACCATTCTCCCCAGCTGTGGTGTAGAGCACATTCTTCAACTCCTATCCTGTTCTGCATGGTCCAGGGGCTACCACATGAGCAATCTCCTGTTTGATCTGTTCAAAGTCTAGTTGCTGTTTGGGGCCCCACTGTAAATCATTCTTCTTACATGTAAAAAGGTAGAGGGGACTTACATGCTAGCTGTATTCTGGACTGTGCATCCTGCAGAAGTCTACGGCACCTAGGAACGCTCATGTTTCCTTTTTGCTGGTCAGTAGAGACTTAGCTGTCATCTTCCCACTTCTGCTGGGATCTGACAGTGTCCATCCTGCCACTTCACTTCCAGGAACTGGATTTCCCAGACAGGTCCCTTGACCTAACTCTATTTGATGGCAAAGCTGGCTTTCAGGGGAGTCTGGATGATCTTCTTTCTCAAAGACTTCTTCCGCCACATTTACCCATATGATGTTATTGATGTATTGCAAGTATTGTGGAACCTCACTCTTTAGTGCAGCCTGGATTAGTCCATGACAGATGGTGGGGCTGTGCTTCCACCCCTGGGACAATCAGTTCCATGTGTACTGTGTGCCCCTACAAGTGAAAGCAAATTGTGGCCTACACTCTGCTGCCAAAGGAATGGAGAAGAATGCATTAGCAATGGTGGCACCACTTTGCTGCCTTGGACTCCAGTTCATACAAAAGCTCCAGCATGGCCAGCACAGCAATACTCAGTGATGGGCTAACTTCATTCAAGCCACAATAGTCAATCTCCATTCCCTCTCAGTCTTATGTATGGGAAAAATGAGGCTGTTGAAGGGTGAACGAGTCTTGCTGGCTCTCTTTGACTCTCCAGCTTGTGGATCATCTTATAGATGGGGATCATGGAGTCTCAATTTGTTCAGTACTGTATTGTCATGGTGGCAATGGATACTTGCTGTTCTTTCATCTTCAAGAATCCTACAACAGAATGGTTTTCTGACGAATTAGACAAAATGTTCAAATGTCTAAACCTTTGTCTCCAAGCAGCAATTCCAAAGGCCCACTATAGTACCTATTCCTGAGGCAGTCAACGTCCAGGATGCATGGAACACTAGGAAATTTATCAAGGCTTTAAATGGTATACTTTATTAGCAGAGGGATTATAAGAAGGCTAGGAAAAAAAAGTCCCTAATATTTGCTTTATTAGAGGAAGCAAAGGCATGCACCTTCACTGTTAGATGTATAGAGCCTATAGGCAATCATTTCATTATTCATATGAAAGTCATATTCATTCCTTGTTTCTGTATATTTGGAGTACTTCCTATCTCTTATCATTTTCCATTCATGCTTTATGAGGAAGGGGAAGTTGCTTTTTTATTATATAAGCCTAATTATTGTCATCTCTGATTGATCATGTCCTATTCCTACTAAACTATTATAATGCATTCTGGAGATGCTACTATAATGAAACAGCCATACATCTTTATGTTGTATTTGTTTTATTTATTAAGTAGTGCTTTACCAAGTGACTTATGCCTTTGCACTTTAGGACTGATTTCCAGACTGCTAGAGAATAGGAGGCTGCTTGTGATAACAAAGTATAATGTTTGGCTGTTGATACATTTCCCTGTTTAAAATAAATTGATGGTGACTATGAGGGGAGATTGAATCTGAAGTTTGTACCTACATGGTCATCCAATTAAAATGTGCACATCTCTTAATAGTTTTTACCTACAATTCTTTCCAGAAACACAGTGAAATTCTTTTAGACTGTATTCTTTGCTCTTGAAAGCAGTTTGAGATACGTGTCTGGTTGAAAGTATTAACCATAAATATGTGAGTACAGGTAATTTAAAAGGAATAAATTTACAGAATTACAGAATATGCCAAATTGGAAGGTATCCACAAAGTTCATCGAGTCCGACTCTTGGCCCTACACAGGCCCATCCCCAAGAGTAACACCATGTGCCTGGGAATATTGTCCAAACACTACTTAACCTCTGTCAGGTTTGGTGCTGTGACACCTTCCCTGGGGAGCCTGTTCCAGTGTCCAACAACCCTCTGCGAGAAGAACCTCTTTTAATATCCAACCTAAACCTTCCTTGAGGCAATTTCAGGCCATCCCCTTGGATCCTGTTACTGGTCATCACAGAGGAAAGATCTACCCCTCCTTTCACAAATAAATTGTAGACTGAGGTGAGGTTTTCCCTCAGTCTCCTCTTCTCCAGGCTGAACAGACAAAGTGATCTCAGCGACTACTCATAGAGCTTCCCCTCATGGCCCTTCACCATTAATATATAAATATTCATTAGCATAGTAATTAGAACCTGGGTTTCCCATGTAAATTGCTTTGACAGAGAATAGAGTGATTTTTAGCATCTCTGGGTCATTGAGTATATGAATATTTGTTGAAAATAGTAAAAAGTTTCATCAGGAAAGACAGAAACATACTTATGAATAAACTGCCTACAGTAATATAGTTCCTGGGAAATAGGGGTTAAATACCCTTCAGGTAAAGCTGAAATGTAAAGGTGAGATTACCATGTAATTGATGATTGTTCAAATAAATTTGTTAATAACCAAAAAGCAAGGAGCACGTTACTGGTATGTCTTTTTTTCTCCTTGTTTCTGTGTCTGGTATCTATGTTAGAGTTCACCGTGTCAACAAAAGAAATGAGAAAAAAAAATATGTTGATTTTATTTTCTTTCAGATTACAGTGACTGATGAAGTAGGTGGAAAAACATTTGCACAGTTCCCTAGTCTCATTTTTGCTAATAGATATTGGCTTCCCCAGCTCTTTATAGGGAGTATTCCTCTACTGCATGAAAAACACAGCATATATTAAGTTGGAAATCTTCAGGTAACAGAAGCTGTCTTATGTATTGCCACAACACCAGAAACTAGCATTACAACCTTTTAAACAAAACTGACCTTAACATTAGATGTCCTTTCAAAAGTAGGGATCGTTATCAGACCATTTTTATTCTAGAGTATTGTCATCCCACAATATTATTTAACAGAGTTTATGCCAGTTGTAATGGCAGCAAACTGCATAAAGCAGTTTGGGTTATTTTTAAAGTTTTTTAGACCAACATAAGATCATGTATATGGAAGTGGTTTACTTTATTCTGGACCCTTATAATTTTTGGTTTCAGTTATAGATGGAATTTGGTGTAGTCCTTTTAAGATAAAAAACCCCCAAACGTAAGTATGCTCTTGGTCAACAAACAATATATGGAGGAGACTCAAAGAAGGAAAAAGACAAGAGAACAAAGAGTATTTTGTATTTGTGAAAATATGTTTTGCAACTTTTTCTTTTATATATATACAATAATTGGAAAGATGACTTCTGATAGCTCATAGGTCATATACCTGAAAGCAATGATTGCAACTAAATCACAAATTTGGCAAGGTCTTTCCTTTGACAGGAAGAGATATTTTTCCCTAAAAAGTAAAATAATAATATAAAAAGGTAAAAGTATGAGTAATTATAGAGGAACATTCAAAAGCACTGTTAAAATCTTAGGGGAGAAAAAGATCTGTAAAGATGATTAATGGTTATCAGCCATAAAATAAGTGTTTTTAAGCTCTGTCAACTTTGCTTATCTAATGAGGACTTAACTGCTCCCCAACTAAAGCCTTTTTCAAAATTGTGTTTTGTATTTCATTTAACCAATGTTTTGTATAGACACAGTTACTGTCATCATAACCTTTCAGTTCTTGTGTTTTGGCATCTCACAGATTTTGTGTGCAAGTTTGAGGCTCAAGGGAAGCACATTTAACTGAAATGTCCAAGTACAATTTGATGTGTGATGCAGGGTTATAGAACTCCTCTCAGGCTTGCTTATTGTTGCAAAGAGAGCCTTTGTAATTACTAGGGGATTATGGCAGAGTATGAAAGACCTTGAAAGCAGCTTTCTTGCAGATCAGGAATGCGTTCTGCACAAACTCTGAAACAATCAGCTAGAGTAGTGAAGCAGAAGGAAGCAGAAGTATATTAAAATGTGAGGAGTTCACTGAAAAGGTCCTGAAAGAAACACCTAATTAAAGAAATAAAAACTGGCATTAAAGACTGTGAAAGAATCTCATTTTGGTAAGAAAAAAATACCTTATGAGGACTGGAAATGAGATGACAACACAAATACACTGGGTTCTTCCTCTTTCTCAGCAACAAAAGTAATAAAATTTGAGATTTTATTACATAAATAAGAATAATTGAATGGAAACTGATTGTCATGTGCATTGCCAGAATTAATATGCAAGATTAAGAGACCAGTAACCCAGGAACAATATAATAANATGGTGCAATGTAGCACCAAACTACTTATTATATAAGCTTTAACTTCTTAATTATTTTCTTATCTATTTTTTTTTAGTCGTGAAGGAATGCTGTATGGTTTCTGAACTAATGTCTAAACAAAAGAAGTCTGCATATTGTTATACTGAGCCAAAATTTTTACTTTCTTCTTCTCTATTTCAGAGTTTAAAAACAACAAAAGCAATATAATATCTGCTAAAAATAGTCTGTGTAAGTGTTGTAAATGTGATTTTTGTTGGTGTGGAGTTTTTTTATTTCTGATAAAATCTTGTGCCTCGTTCTGATTATAGAGGATTCAATGATAAACTTCCTTTTCTTTGATAGAAGCTGCATTGCTTTGCATTGAGTTTTCTATTAATAATTTCTTTTGAGTGATGCTGCAATTAGAGCAAGTTAAGGTGAATTATCATCCAGTAGTGAGCAGGAAGAAAAATCATACAGTGCTTTTGGAAAATTATATCTGTAAATTTAACTAATACAGTTCTGACCTGAATTGTAGTACTTAGCAAAACATGAATCTTTTCCCAGTTTGCTTACCTATTGAATGAATTAAGATATTTTCATTTTATGAGTATTTTTGAATAATGTAAAGTGATATTTTTTTTGCTTGTTTGAATTTTTTTCCCTGCAACGTAATCCATAAAATATTAAAAATATCTGTATACAAAACCTAATTGGCAATATTTTTGTTTTGTGAAATATTTATTATTGAGTTGAAAGGCAAAATTCTACAAATGTGTGAGGTTATCATTTAAGTGAAGGCAACTTTAGACCACTGTATGTTTATCAGTGGCCTGGTACAATAGCCAGTAAAATCCAAATAACAATTTCCAGTATTATTGATACTGACACCTTTTTCATCTGTCAGTCATAAAAGGATGAACTTCCCCATAATACATATTGTTTCTCACTGAATATATCTGAGATAAAAACAATATAAATTTTGTTAGCATACACTATTTTCCAATAATTCTTCATTTTCCATTACAGATCCAAAATATTCTCATAAAGTAGATTTATATTAAGATGATTTTATTTTTATTGGAGTTGGTTGAAAATGAGGAATTTCTAGTACTAAAACTTTCTTCCTCCTCCCCCAAAAACTTTGATCTGAAAAATGCATTATCTTCCTTACCTAGAAAAGATGTTTCCCTTTTTTGGGAATGCTGCAGGAAGAATGGAACATGGGAATCATAAAACGTTAGACTTCCCATGTGAAGCAGAATTCATGCAAATGAACATGTTCATTGGCAAAAAGCTAGTTTGAAAAAAAAGTATATTTTACACTTGTTATTAGCAGGCAAATTTGAAAAGATTATGTTATTTTTGCGTGCACTCATGTTGTGAAAATAAAGTGCTGTATGAAGCAGCAGCATATTCTTACATTCTTGTTAAGAATGAAATAGTGACTTCGTGTGCTTTGTAGAGATGCAGATCAGCAGGCATTGATACTGCATAGCAGAGGCTGAAGAGTGGATATTTCTGAATATGTAACATTTATATATTGAGCTAATTAAATTATTGCAGTATCTGTATTAAGCTGAAAATGTTTCTTTATCCAAAGCCATGCTTTATTCACTTAACATTTCAACTTCACCATCCTTTTGCTGTTGAAACCCACGTACTGTTTGAAAGATTTACATCCAGTTAACTTGTCATTGATATCCCTGGAGTTTCTGAATGCTGTCAAAAAACCATGAAGGTTTTGGGAGAGAAATATTGACAATGGAAGAAAAATAAAATTTAGATACTGTAAATTAATTATTCTTTTTTTCAAACTTGAATAACGACAAAATTCTGTATCTAATGTTTAGGAAAGAAAATGAATTCTCAGGTCAGTGCTGATGGAAAGTAGTCAGGAATTCAGGGTTAAATTTCTGTTATTCTGTATAATGTTTTATTTTCTCATAAAACAGACTCAAATGTGTTTTTAGGTACTATATAATAAATGAAATATAAAATACTGTATTACAAAAGGAGGCACATAACCATGATATAAGAAATTGAAAGCTAATAGTTCCAGAAGAACTCTACTGAATTCTTTATGTGATCTCAAAAAAAAAAAAAAGGAAAAGAAAAGAAAAAGCGACATCATTCCTTTCTCATATGCTAAAAAGTATGACTATACCCTGCACAATTTGAAATATTAACTTAATAGATCTTCTACTCTAATATTTCCCTCTCACCCTCCGGAATCTAACAATTTAATTCATAAATTAGTTCTTAAATGGCTGTCAATCCTAGCCCCACAAGAATTACTGTGTATTTATACACTATACATAGGGCAGCTTCATACATACAAAAAATGTTTATCTGGTCTTAAATTGTGAGTCTAATCTGAGCCAGCATGGAGGAAAATGTGTTTTTGCATTAAATATCTGAATATATTTCTGGTGAATAAACTCATCGCTAAAAAATGTAAAAGGCTGTCAATTTAAGAGTCATCAAAATTCAGACTGAATTTGTAATGGCTTTATATTTTGTCATTTTGGAACAGGGAATAGATTCACAAAACTAGCAGTGAAGAAATAACTGTTTCTATTCTTCGTCTTCCCCTCTCCACCCACTCACCTCTACCCCCGTAAACTGGGAGAACTCACCATATGTTTTTTAATGCAGTAACTCCTATATATAGTAGACTAGGTTTCAATTCCTTCCCCCTGACTGAGATTTAAACCTTTATTTTCTACCTTCCAGGGGAATCACCTAGCCACTGGATATTCTGAAGTGGTATGCTCTCACCTGAGCTATTTGAACTGCTACTTTGACCTAGCTCTGTGCCTCCCAAGTGAATTCTTTAACCATCAGACCAAAGAGTCATTCTCTCTCTTTGACTCAGTATTTAAATAATCCATGCAGAACAGCTTTTTCCATGGGGATTGACAGAAGCCAATTATAGATTTCTCACTGGCTTAAGAACTCTTTTGGGAAAGTGAAAATGTGGGTTCAAGAATGTGCAGACAAGGTCTTGAACCTGATTGTCCCACATTGTATATCAGATGAGGCCCTAACCGCAGAGCTATTGAATAAGTGAAGAGAGGGGGATTCTCTTTACTTCCATGAATGATTTACAAAGAGTGTGTAAACCTAATCTTTCATTTCCAGTTCTTTAGTTTTGTGTTTAAATAGCTTATGCAGAGTTGCCTATATCTTTGGCAAGTATACAGATTAATGATTGCATAAAAATGCTACTTTGGGGAATGTTGAAGGATAATTCTTTTCCATAATTTTTGTTCCTAAATATTTCCTGAATATTTCTTTCAGTTCCAGATGAAATCA
This sequence comes from Scytalopus superciliaris, assembly GCA_013400415.1. Classification (NCBI taxonomy): domain Eukaryota; kingdom Metazoa; phylum Chordata; class Aves; order Passeriformes; family Rhinocryptidae; genus Scytalopus; species Scytalopus superciliaris. The sequence goes on from VXBX01006138.1 coordinate 275,763, forward strand.
AAGTATGGTTTTATTTGTCAGCAAATGCATAATTTTAGTTAAATAATGGGGGGTAGGGTAGAGGAGGTAGAAGACTGATTTTTTTCAATACCCCTTTTGTTAAAGCTTCTAACTGAAAAACTATTAATATATAAACCCCTGCTGCATATACTTCCATGTTTCGTAACACTTCTAATTCAAGGACCTGTACTGAACTGAACTAGCATGCTTAAATTAAGAAGGTATAGTAGAACTTCTTAGCTACATGAGTGCTTATTTCAATTCAGACACAAAGATCAATACAAAACCAAGAGTGCCTATTTATGAAATCTGAGTAATTTTTCTCTGCCTCTTACCTTGGCAAAGAATTTAAGGAAAAGCCAAAATAAAGTGCCATCTTAATTTAGTGGATGATTTTCTCTTCCTTTAGAGCTGTAGTAAAGGGCAAGAATGGTAATGTGCCTTTCCCTCACTAGAAAGACATAGTGGTTTAATCTTGATTTCCCAAGCTATCTTTTACTTTTTATTAGTGAAAGAATGGTCAAGAACATAGCATACACTTCCTTCTCCAAGATATATACAGTAGAAAGGTCAATACACAATCCAAATAACCAAGTCAAGCTCCCTTAACATTCATGCCAGGTTTCTTCAGCTCTCCCTTTCCTTTTCTGATTGCACATATTCACAGAGATCCACTCTGCGTTTCATGGGGGAAGGGAACAGTCTCTGCACATTAAGTGTCCTAGATATCTAGATCTGCTATGAAAGGCAGTTATACCATAGCAGGTATTGAGGCAGCTCTGATGTTCTCACTTTAAATCAGAAAACTGTTCTGACATATCTAGTAAATTTGATTGTTGCTGGTGCTTTTTTATTAAATGCTGATAGGAAACATACTCAACTCAGAATTTTTTGTATGTATCAGTTCTCCAAAAATGATGCATTTTTCTGGAAGACTTCTAATCAGAACGTCCAAAGAAATCAACATTCTTTCTGGAAGACTCAGGTGCATTTGCTAACTGCTAATTTTTTTCTTGTTGTTGACCATTTTGTAAAAAGATTAATGCATTGGATTCTTATAGTTCATTGTTCAAGCAAAAGCTATTACTATTAGAACATACTGAGTTCTATTTTTAGCCAATCTTCTGTCTTTACGATAATGCTGGACCTTCTTAGTCGATAAAACTAAAACTAGTTTCCATTCTGGAGAAATTAGGATATTTCAGCAAATGCTTTATTTTCAAGACAGAAAATGTTTTTTGAACTACAGAGTTGAAAACAAACATAAAACATAAACACTCAGTCTTTATTTCTTTCTTCCCATCCCACACTCTTAGATTTAAATGGTATATTAAAAAATAGTAGCAATTTGTTTCAATAGTAATTATTAGACACTTTCTGTTTTGTGTCTAAGAATCTTCTCTTACTTCATGGATTTAACAAAATAAGAAATAATAAATTTAGCAATGTACAAATAAGCATCCAAGATATTAATCTTTGAAGTGATTATCCAGCCATATAAAGCAAATTCAAGCCTGAAGTTTTAGTACATGGACAACTTCTGCACTGCATGCAGCGTTTGATGAAACCTGTAACCTGACCATGAAATCAGCAGGGCAGGCAAACCTGGGGTGTGTTTCTTCTGTCCTGCCCAATCAGCACAGGTGATTGCGTGAGCTAACTGGCAGCAGCAACTAGATGCAAAGAGAGGAATAGAAGGTGCTGGGGGATCATAAAGTGATTTTTTGCAGTGATTTTTTTTGTTGTTTTTTTTTTCCCCAAAAACTTCTTAAGGACATCCCTCAGTTATCACAGCATGTCTCTCTCAAGATTCCCCACAGTTAACTTCCTTCTGGTACACAGTATATATTCTGTATCAAGTCTGTCTCCTCCAACTTAAATCATACGCTATCATTGTTCAGGTAAAACTTTCTTCAATGTCACTTGCCACCTGAAATTGTTTTCTTACTTCATCTCATACCAGAAGACTAAAATTGGTACTCAGAAACATTAAAAAAACCCCTAACCTACACAAATCCCAAACTTAAACATTTGAAAACAAGGGAACCTTTCCTGACTTATTTTTGTCTATACCAAGCAAAGTTTTAAGAATGAAAAATATAAAATCATAAATAAAATAGCTTAAAACATGCTTTCTTCACAATACGTTTATGTTGAGCACATATAAAATTACAGTTCTTTGTTATTCATTAGTAAGAAAGTTTTTAAAAATGTATTTGTCTAAGCAGTAAACAATCAGGTGCCTCTACTTTTTTGCTTCAGGGCCTCTCTTGTTGAGTTGAGCCTGTGATGGAGCCTTATGTATTTCTCTGTTTAGTAGCATTTAGTAGATAATCTCCAGCTAAATGAATGATACTTTCCAAAATGGTTTTCCAATCCCATAAATATTTAACAGTAAAAATAATAACACTTAGTGCTTGAGTTAGATAAGCTTTCATGTATGGGCTACTGAAATACATAGATATTTATTTTGTATGATTCTACAGGATGTCCATTCATTTAAAAAAAAAAAAAAAAAAAAAAAAAAAAAAAAGTCTTGCTTAACGAGTAAATTATTTAGGTTTTGAACAAGGTACAACTTAAATATTTCTAACTAGACCTTTGGAAGTGGTTTCTATAAGTAGACAAATGTTCAGTCTTTGTAAAACTGGTATACAGCAGTTAAACTTATGGAGTATTTTTTCTTTAGTACTTGCCCTTTGTTTTTATTTTTTGTACAAAAATGGGGCAAAAATCCACATTCACTGAATCTTTCTATTACATATTCCCTGCCTGGATGTCACACTAAGGCCACTTAAGTCAGTTCAGCATCAGTCAGAGATGCTCAGAAACACTTCTTCTGAGTACCTTAATTGTTCATCAAGACCTAACCCTTTGAACATTGCTTTAAGGCATTTTGGCTCTGCTCTGAGTCACTGAAGCAAAATTGGAGCATCTGGATGCAGTGTCAAAATAGCCCAGGCAGCTTCAGTGCAGCACCCAAGTGGATAATCTCAACACAGAATACAAACACTGCATTAGCGATTGCCGGAAGGCTACAGTTCATCTTCCTCTGAAATACAGTGCAAGAAAAGTTAAAGGATGATACTTTTTTCTTTGTATCTTCTATTGTGTGAACAAAGAATCAAGCTGTGTTTTGATGCTTTGTCAAGTGTTTGGCAGCATTTTCAATCCTTGTTTGCCCTACTAATCCACTGATTTTTCTTTCTGGACAAAGCAATGAATGTTTTTTACAGTTTATGCTGTATTAGATATGTGAATGCAAAAGAAGGTAGGTATCCAATTGATGATGTTGCCTTTGAACTAGCATATTGAATCAAAGTAGAGGAAGAATAAGTATGTTAATATTTTAGTTGCCTATTAGCAATACAACATATAATTATACTTTATTAACTTGTACATACAATTTCTATACTTCTGTGAGTTATGTGAAATTTTATTTCTTTTGCTTTGTTTGCTTTTACAGATGGCAGCCAAATTGCATTTCATTGATTGAAAAGAGCATTGTAAGTAATTATTCTTATTTCCCCTGTTGAATTAGGCTCTTATTTATTTTCTCTGAATCTGCTAAAAATTTATCTCATGGATAAAACTATGTTCTTCCTTGAAAACTGGTGCACAATTAATACTCTGTGAGAGCCTGTGAGACATCTGGCATGTGTCTACAGATACAATCCCCAAGCCAGATTTCTTTTGCCATCGGCAAGAATAGTTTATGTAAGGCTTAGGCCAACAGGTCAAGAAATATAAATGCAGAAGCATGCTAAACATACCACCTGACATCAGGCTTTGCCTGGAACATGGTTGATCTGTAGAGTGCACACTCGAATGAATACTGGAGTGCAAAATTGGGGCACAGCAGCATATATAGTCAGTTTTCTGACTTCCTACTTTCTTGACTGTGCATCTAGGATTTTATATGCATATAAGGGAAACTATATATAAACAGATGCATCAGGCTAATTCGAAGCTTTATTTTTATTTTCATTCGTGGTGTGTATATATATATAATATATATATATACCCAACATACAGCACAATCATTAGTTGTTCCATGATACTAAAAAAGCCTTTGCCAAGCACTCTGCTTCACACTACTATTCAAACTATTCACACTACTCTTACAAATGCATTAACAAAATATATTCCATTTGGAACATGTATTTTTCCAGTGTGTCTAGCTGCCATTAATTTAGTTAGTATTCATTGTAATTACACTGATCATAATGAATTCATTTAGTATTATGTGAATATTATACATGTTTTTAGGCACTCCATTATGATTCAGCAATAATTAATGTACATATTAAATGAAGTGTTGCTACTCAATGCTGTGATAAAGCCATGTTGTTTCATTTGAAAACCTTTAGAGGAAGTTATGTTAAATCTCATTTGTATTCCAATTGTTGCCAAGAGATACTCTTCAATGGCAAAGGGCAAATCACATTGGGAGACTCGCTAACTTTTCAGAGAGATTCCATGTTTGCACTTTTCTAGTGATTCACTTAAAAGACACTAGCATTTCAAGAAAGATATGTCATGGACATCATAATGCAAAAAAATCTTCCAACTATCCTAAAAGCATGAAAAATTGCTGACATTTCAGACCTTATCCAATAAAAGAGGCCTGTGTTTATAAGTGAAGTCCTGTAGCACTTACATTTTATGATTGTTCTTGCCTTCTACTCCCCCAAGAGTAATCCAACTCTGAGAACAGAGTATTTTCCATGTATCACGCATCAACACAATTAGGTGCCTCAAAGGCATCCATGCCCACTTCAGGGAGCTGCATTAAAATAATGACTAGGGGAAACATAGCAAAACAAGAATGACCATAATGGATTAGGATAAGAATTGTCTGGACAGCATCCTGTCTCTGGGCGGTGATTATAATATATATTCAGAGAAAAGTAAGAATAAGAATTAGATTCCCCAGCCTCCAGCAGTTTTAGCTGATGAAATTTCATCAGATGTATGTGGTTTCTAAAGATTAAGATTCTGTTGAGTTTTTTGTTCCATGAATTTATTCCCATAAACTTATTTAAATCTTAGAATTGTTACCTTTGTCAACAAGTTGCACAGGTCTTTTACCCTGTTAATTTTGTGTATAAAGAACTGGTTGTTTTTGTTTTGAATGTGATTTCTTCTGTCTTAATTTGAATCTACATGATTTAGCTGTAAAAAGTCCTTTCCCTGTATTCCACCATTGATTTGTGAGCTTCATTTATATCCTTCTTTGGAGATCTTCTCAAGAGAAACATCCTAATCTGTTCTCTGTACAGAAGCAGTTGTTTTACCTTTGTTGCCCTGTTTTGGATTTTGCATACTACAGGTGACTTTCAAGGTGTGAGAAGTTCTTAGGTTTATACTATTTCAAAATTACTCCCTTAACTTTTCCTTCTCAATTTCTTAGTGAATACCAGTATTGAACAGTTATGCAACCATGGGCTCATTTCTCCATGGTGACTGCCAACTCCAAGCCCACTATGTTAAATTTCCCACCTTCCCTCACTCCGCTTGTGCCTCTCTTGACATTTATTTCCAGAGCTTTAGTTCTGCTATTGTATTGCCCTGTCACTCAGGCCTGTGAGTGTAGAATTTCTGGAATTCTACATTGTCTGTCCTTGTCCTGGCTAACCCAAATAACTCTGATCAGGAACATTTCTCAACACCTTTCATCACCTTTTCCCAGATCAGTTATAAATGTTGAACAGCACAGGCCTTAAAAAAAAAAAAAA